>SNQJ01S0189207.1:28294-43707 GCA_010110895.2 Picea sitchensis | reverse complement strand
CATTGCTAATCTAATATGCCCCAATTAAGTGGTAATGAGCCAATATTAGGGCTTAACACAGACCATGTTTTCTTGCAGTATATTCAGTCAATGGTTGACAAAGTGGTTGTGCCGATGCAATCTTCGACCGATCCCACTCCTCTTTTGGGAGGTGATGCACCTTCAAACCATGTTGTCTCGTAGTCAATTCGGTCGATTTTGACAAAGTGGTCATGCCGATGCAATATTCGATCAATCCCACTCTTCTCTTGGGTGGTGATGTGCCTTCATACCATGTTGTCTCACAATCTATTCAACGATTGGTCGAGAAAGTGGTCAAGTCGATGCAGTGTTAGACCGATCCTACTCTTTTGATGGGGAGTGATGTGTCTACCAACTATGTTTTTAGCATTTCCAGTTCAGTACCTTTAGAACAAGGGGACATTCCACTCACTTTGAGCACATCCCCTCCAAGTCCTAGGATAGTTTCCTTTGATTGGAACGCCCTTGTTAAACCTTGCCTTCCTTCTTCTACACCCTTTCAAATAAGGCTTGAAGTTAATTCAATTTTTTTTTATCGATGTATTATGTATGAAGGAGCCTCCACAAGTATTTTATCCTCCTCATCTTGGAAATATTTGGGTTATCCTGAGCTTGTGTCTTCTTTTCATGAGTTGTTGGATTTTGACAGACATCCTAGTGAATATTTGGGGATTCTTCCTCAGTTTCCTATCTCGTTAGGTGGGAATATTTTCCTTATCAATGTTATAGTGGTGCAAGGCCCGTTAGATTTTAATATGCTTCTCAAGTGTGATTATATATATGCTATGAATGTTGTGGTGTCTACGCTCTTCCGCGTGTTGCATTTCCCTCACAATGGAAGCATTGTCACTATCGACCAATTGACATCTGATAATCACCATCCTAATTCATCATTAGTTCAGGCTGCCCCTTTATATGTTCCTAGTGTTTGTGTAGATTCTACTCTGCCACAGATAAATTATGTGGTGTCTTATCCTCGATGTTCAATTTATTCTGAGCAGGAACCTATGTAATCATGTTTTCCTTCTCAAGACATGCTTTCAACAATTGATCAGTCTTGTTATCCAATGGGGTCTGAGTGATATTGATTTTCCTTTTGGGTCTAATCTCGTTGCTTGTAGATCATCAAGCCCTTTTGCTTGTGATTCTTTGCTGATAGACTCTGTCGGTCCTGGCCAGAACCTCCCTCGTCATATGGAATATGGTCAGTTTGCTTCGCCCTTTGGGACTGTTGACCCTCCTCATTTGCATGATTTCTCAGATATTAAATTTTATTTGGATGAGGCTATCCTTGAAGCCATGACTATATATTGTATATCATGGGAAGACTTACATAGTGGTTTGTGTTTTCTTCCCTTTTGGGAGAATTTCCAGGTTGAATATCGAAGAGACTCTTGGTCAGAGCCTAGCAGCGGGTTGTACTTGAACTACTACCACACATGATACATAAGGTTGTGTGGTGCTTTGTACCATATTGTACAGTCCACGTTTGTTGTTTTCAAGTTTTGTATTCAGTAGCACCTCTTATTTTTCAAATCTTCTATCGATATTGGATTTATTAACTTCTGGATGAGTGTTATTGGCCTTATATGAAGGATCTTGGAGACATTTTTCTTTGACATTTGTTCATCGTAACGATCTGTTCAAAAAATTATTGACCTCAAAACTGACATATAGGTTAGGTTTTTCCCTACTTGCGCTTTTGCATTATCCATTTCTTGGTTCATTTGGGCTTAGGATCGACCCCACTGAATTGCGACACTAACCTTCCTTGCTGATAAGTGTGTCATAATTGATGTGGTAGAGCCTTCCTTCCATGGGAATCCTAGTTAGAGCCTTGTTTTCCATTTGGTGCCCATGACGAAGTACTTCATAGGAACAAGAGTCCTTTTATTCTTGCCATGACTTTGTCTTGAAGCCTCATCCTTCTTCTTCATCATTTTTCTTGCCTATACCCATGGGACTCCCCTAGAGCATGGTTTGTATTCTTTCAAGATCACTTAAACTATGAAAGTGACATACAACAAGAGATTATTTATACTTTTCATCCCTTCTTTGATTAAATATGAAAATGATCCCCATTGTAGTCCCCTTTAATCTCTTTTCAGACTCCCTAAAATTGAAAAGATTGTCAAGCGATCTTGCTTCCCTTCATGCTCGTCAAATTGAAATTTGAAGGCACATATATCTAGCGATAGTTTACCCCTTTTTCGGTCTGTATGGCTAATTGATGAAAAAGGTATGCCCTAGGAGCTATGGTTCACTAAGAGAGTTTTCTCAGGTATAATTTTACCCCTTCTTCAGGCCTGAGGGACTAAAATTATGAAAAAGGGCCCTTCTCCTTGGTTTTATTTATCTCTTTTTTGGGCCTTGGAGATTATTTACAAAAACGAACACCCCATGGATTCTTCTTTAAGCCCTTTTCAGACTCCCTAAATAGGAAAATATCATCGAGTGGCCTTTTTTCTTTCACACTCATTAATAGGTACAGAAAGAACATCTATTTGGCATAAGTTTAACCGCTTTTTCGGCCAATATATTATTTAGGAAAAATGAATACCTCAAGGGATACATCCCGTCGGGCACATTTTTGCAAGTATTAGTTTAACCCTTTTTCAGGCCTAGGGAACTAAATCTTAAAAAAAGGAACTATAGTTTCTCCTTGGTATAAGTTTAAACCTTTCCCAGACCTCAGAGACTCAACTTACGAAAAAGGTGCACCTCGGGAGATTCGTCTCGCCGAGAGAGTATCCCAAGTATTTGTTTCTCCTTTTTCAGGCTTGGGGGTCTAAATGTATGAAAAAGAACTCTTTGGAGTCTTCTTTTAGTGTTTTTCAGACTCTCTAAACGTGAAAAATTGTTGAGCTTACCTTCTTTGGGCTTGTAAAACTTTACATTGAAGGAGTTTCATTGTGTCCTGCCGTAATCACATCGCATGTATCATTCTTGCACCTTTGGCCTAGTGTTGGCTACATTCCATTGTTATTAAACCTTTATAGCATTCCTTAGGTGCAAGCCTTGTTGCATTTTTTCCTTTGCGATATGACACCTTGACCCATGGAGGAATTTTCTCGAGTGTCCTTATCGCGCACATGTCTCCTTGCACTAAGCATCAATATGTTGCATGCGCTTGGAACTAGCTTTCTTTCTCGTGACACTCGTTCCTCCTTTGTAACATAGCATTCTTTTATTCTTTTTCAATCTCATTAAATATATGAAAAAGATATATATATATATTCCAAAAAGAGGGGATGGGAAAACATTTTATTTTACTGGCATCAATCTAGTCACCCTTGGAAAAAGCACGTCCTTCAGCTTGTTCTGCAAGCATTGGCATTTAGTATGACTTGAGGAAGTTATTATCATTACATAGAGTTGTGTTCTCCTCCATTTGGTTACTCTTCCAAACATATGGAGAATTTGTGGCGCCTCCTGTGTCATAGACTTATGTCAATAACATGTTTCTTGAGTCTTTTCATATGTTGTGCTCTTATTCAAGGGGAAGTATTACAACCTGAGTCAACCATTCTTTGATAAGTCTCTTGACCTTCATGAATCATCCATCCCGCGAGTCCTGTTAAGTTCACATTCAAAATCAATGAAGTTCAGTGCCTGATGATCGAGATCCTCTAGTGTTTCCATGACGGCTTGTCGAATACCTCAGGGTAGTGAGTCTTACACTCTTATTATAATCCTACCTGATTTTTGAATATCTTGAAGATATTTATTGCATTATGCAGTTATCCTCTCCAGCTACAGGCATTGATGCCTCCTGAAGATTAATATGACATTGTATTTGTATATCTTCTAATGATCTTGAGATGTAGATCCACTGTGTATTCTTTGAGGCTACGTTCTTTATTGGAATACACATTATTCATGTAGCCATGATTTTTATATATGACATGGATCTGCAGTGTAATTTATTGGCAACCATTCTTAGCTTGTCCCAAGCATGGGTATGCATGCCTCGGTGATTATTATTATATTGAAGATGATGCGCTCATGGACACTCGTCTAGGCCCACTTGACTCCAGTTCTTTCCCACTTTATTAAATATGTTCTAATGTATTTCGAACATCTATTTCTCTAATGTCATCACATTAAGGGGCATCTGTTATAGCTCAAAATGCCACTACTATGCATTTTTTTATGTTGGCCTACTCATTCACACATCTACCAACCATTTTTGTTGGAGTTCCTCTTAAAAAACACATTTTTTGTATGGTGTATGTACCTTGATACATATGCAGAGCATGTACATATGCTAGTTGGATACCTGAATTCCTGTGTACATACGCTAGTTGCATACCTGAAACCCCGCGTGTACTCTAAAAAATTGCAAAAAATAATAAATTCTATGCTTTCTAGTGGAGTTTACGGGCTATTTTGGGTTGCACAACTATATTACCTCCTGTAACCCTTCTGAAAACCAAATAAACATCATTTCTCCATATAAAAAGGGACCTAAGGGGGTCATTTGGATATATGAAAGAAGAGGCAAGTGAACTCTACCAAAATTTCTCCCTTGTATTCCAATCCTTTTTTCATCCTGCTATGAGTTTCATCCTCAACATTCCCTACCATTCATTATTCTTATACAATCCATCCATTTTCCCTATATTGGCATGTTGGTTGTGAGGATAGCATATTGGGAATAATGCACTTGGAGTCAAAGTAGAGGAACCGAGGCGAGGTTCGTGGAGCGGCGTCAATAAGATTCAAGTTGTAACTTCCAATCTTGTTATTAATAGAAAAGAAATCTTCTTGTCCCAGATCTATGCGTCTCTATGTTTACATTTATAAATGGTTTTCATGAATATCTAGAATTTTATATGATCTTGATAGTTATGCATGTTTTGTTATAGTTTGTTTTGTGAATTTGTTTCAGGACATCTTTGGGAGTAGGCCTGCAATCTTGGAACAGACAATGACATGAAGGAATCTATAATAGACGGAAGGACTTAAGGTACATATTTCAATATTCTCTCCCTTCCCTTTATTATAATTATGTCTTATTGGATTTGGGTAGAATATAAGTTTTTTTTACTTTTAAGGTGTCAAGGATTTTCCTAGTCACTAGACCCAGATTAAGGGGATTTTTACACATAGCACTAACTAAAGTTTTGAAATAAGTGTATAAAGAGCCTTACACTGATTCACCCCCCTCTCAGTGTGGTCTGTGTGTCCAACAATTGGTATCATAGTAGGCCTTCATCATAAGCCTTACATGATTGAAGGATATCCATGGACAAACAAATGGATGAACATGCAGTGGAATTTTCTTTCTTTGATGAGACACATTACTCAACATGGAGAATAATAATGAAAGGTTATTTGAAGTCAAAAGGAGTAGGTGTTTTAGATACATTTTTTTTTGGATCATTTCCCTTGATGAAAAAATCCAATTATGCAGCCCAAAAGGAAGCAAAGAAGAACAATGAAGTGGCATTCAATACTATCTGCAATGGACTCTCAGGTTTTTTCAAAGAAAGCATAGGACACTATACCTCCGCCAAGGACCTATGGTTGAAGATAGAGAAGGCATATTAAGACTCAGTCATAAATGAAGGTAAACAATCTTAAAAATATTTTAATTGTAATTCCAAAGGTGATGATGTTGAATGTTCTCCTACAAATAAAGATGAATATCTAGTTGCAATATAATAAGTTTGTGCTAACATTTATCTTATAAATGAAGAAGAAGATTTGTTGAAGATTAAATATAAAGTTACATATGGTTTAGAATAAGTTAGCGAGGAAATAGGAGATGATTCATATTCTTTTGAGGATCTTGAAAGAATCACTAAGGAATCCCTAGATGAGTACCAAAGGCATACCATGGCACTAAGAAAAATATTCAAGAAACAAAAAGAAAGTGAAGCTAAGCAAATGACCCAATTAAAGGAAAAAGAAGAAGAAATCAAGAGACTAAAGGTTGTAATAATTAGTCAAGAAAAAGAAAATAAGAAGGGAGATGATGAGCTTATCAAAATCCTTGAATATCTTAAATAAAGAAAAGAAATCAATGTCAATCTAAGGACCCAACTTGAAGAATCCAAAAGGATAGAGGAACTATTAAAGAATCAAGTAAAGGAAAAGGAAGAATCATGCCATAAGCTAGAAGCAGAAGTTGTTGATCTCAGAAGGAAAGCAAAGAAGTCAAACACTCATATCAAGTTCATGAATAGCTCAACTATCTTGGATGAAATCCTGGATAGTCAAAGATCACCAAATGATAAATTTGGTCTTGGATACAACGAGGAAGCAACATACTCTGAAGGTAGCACTTCTAAGAAGCATGAGGTAAGTCCTCCATTTTCAAAAAGTGGAAGTAAAGATGCAAGTCAAGCACCTACACAAAGCAAGAAAACCTTCAAAAGATCAGAACAAGGAATATATCAAGAAGTCATTCCTACACCTCAAAGCAAATTCATAAGACAGATACCTTCAAGGTGGACACCAAAGCACATGTATGAAAACATTTTTCATGGTCACTGCTTCTCGTGTAATGAATATGGTCACAAAGCTTTGGATTGTAGAAATTATGCAAGGAAAGATGTTGGAAGATTCAATAACATCTTAAGATGTTGGAGATGTAATCAAGTGGGACACATTGTTGCACATTGTCACACAATGAGATGTTATAGCCTCAGTGAGTTTGACCACAAATCTAAGGATTGTTGGAATTTAAGGAGATAGCCAATGAGGAGTGCTTCATATAATATGGCAAGAAGAGCACATGAAACTTGGATGGAAGATAATTTTGAAAGGATGGAAGCTCAGAGTACAAATTCTAAGAAGCTAGGACACTCTCAGAAGTGGATGAACAAGACTAAACAAAATGGCATTCATGAGGCAAGATCAAGCTTAAGTGTCTTATGAGGCATATGTGGTTTCTTGTGGGAACAGACGTGTACATATGCAAGTTGGCATATGGAAAGGTCGTGCACATAACCAAGGTGGCCTATGCACATGTTGTGTACCTAAGGTAAATCTTTGAAAAATGGATGTATAAATGAGTTGCATCATGGTTTGATGGTACAAAATGGTTTATGCAAGGTTTGAGATGGTATGGTTCAGGTTTTCATGCTTGTATAATTGTTTGATGAATGTATGGTATAATATATGATTGAGTTTTGGAGCACATGTTTGATGTCTATTTTGGATGCATGGTACTAACCCTAGTGTGTGGATTGAGGAATTTTATGTTAAGGTACAGTGTTGGTTATGTTATGTAATTTATTAGTGAGGTTATGGCACCTTGTTTATGAAGTACATCATGGGTGATGTGATACTAGCTAGAGGAATATTCTTGATCTATTGAGGCATGTTCTTAGCACATGTATAGAGGTATTATTGTTGCATTATACTTGTTTTAGTGAATGTTTTTTAGGTATATCTATTGTAGTACATGGCTGGTACATATGTGAGCTCTATCTTGAGATGTATTGTGAGAAGCATTTGTTTGGGAATATTGGTTCATGCTTGAAGATACATATTGGGACATTGCTGGTGAAGTTTTGGAACATGTTTTGATCATGTAAGGGTTTATGATAGTGTTGTTAGCATATATATTGGTAAGGGGGTGTTTTCCCTTAGAAGTTGGCTATTGGGTGACCAAATGTGAAAAAAAGAAGGTTTAAAAAACCCACCATAGACATTTTATCCAAAGTCGGGGCACAATTGTGCAAAGGAGCGCACATATCTGGTCGGCGAGAATCCAATCAAGCACAAGCTCAGTCTCAACCATTAGATATCATCAAGAAAATTGATCAATGGTGGAATGTCCTCACAGAAATTGAGAATTGGGACTCCAAAAGATTTTCGAAATGCTTCATCAGAAATCCCAAAGGGCCGAAGCCTGAAGCCCCGAAGTCTCCGAAATTTTGAAGTGTTAAAGTGGTCGAAGCCCAAAGTGGTCGAAGACCAAGGTGCCGAAGTGGCCAAAGCCCAAAATTATGAGGTCTGAAGTTGCGAGGTCAATCCTAGCCATTGGTGTTGCAAAGGGTACGTGGCGAGAGATCAACATTCCATTGACTCGCGGAGCGGAAAGGTCAAAGGGCGGAGTTGTGAGGACTTGGGAAGTGTGAACTTGCGACCTGATCTGAGTCATTAATCACATAGGGATGTGGAATATCGATCTAAGAAAGTTAGAGAGTTGGGAATTGGAAGAAGGGAGGTAATATAGCCTTCGACTTCACGAAATGGGAAGTCCCGAAATGCTCTAAAGTTGGGCCCATGGTCACAGCTCTAGGTCACATTGAAGACGGGGTAGGGCACATAATCAGTGAAGCATGAAACGTGAAATAAAGTTGGGTCATCCAATTCAAAGGGATGCATGGCACCATATCTGAGAAGACGTGATTTCATAAATCAGAGGTCTTTGCATGGAGCATAGCGCAATTTTGTGAAATGTGAAATCATGAAGCGCCCAGGAGCTAAGCGCAGGGTCACAACCTGTGGTCATATGAGCAGCGGGCCTAGGAGGAGGGTTAGTGCCCATCACATAGCTAGAAACTTGGAATTTAGAGGAGGTAATCGTGGCTATCAAATTCAAAGTAAGACTAATCGTTGATCTGAGTAGGGAAATTTCATCAAATTGAGAGTTGGGGTTTCTGTTCTCAAGTGATATGACGACTCCCAAAATGAGAAATCCCGAAGCGCCCTCTAAAGTTTAGAACTGGGTCATGGCCAGAGGTCACATGTCAATAAGGGTTCCAAATTCAAAAGGTTTGTGCCAAAGGATGAAAGAACCCGCATTCGTTACAGAGTGAAATCATCATGGATTCTAGATTGTCGGGTTGACTCGAAGCACCGCCAGCATCCCATAGAATATCTCTAGGCATTCAAATCCTCATTCTGATCTCGATGAAGCAATTAATGGAGGTAGGTACTAGTAGCTAAAACCTCAGCTCAACCCATGAATGGAAAGTCATAAAGGACTGGTCGTGGAGGCAGATTGTCAGCTCAGAGTTCCCCTATGGATGGATTTTTCCTACAAATCCCATATTGACTGAGGTTGCATCTGACAAAGGAATACCTGCACAGTTTGATTGAGAAGACACCGCACCATGGAAGCTCGAGCATGCCTCTGTTGGGTGAATTTTTTTGAGTATATGTATGGAGTTTTGTTATATTTTAAAGGTCTTTGGTTGAGCAGAGCTCACATCTGTAATTTTGTTCTTCCAGAGATGTTCTCTGGTTATGTAATCGACTTGAGACTTTCATGTTAATAGAAGTCAACTTCCTTTCTTTTTCCATTTTGTCTGTAAAAGATGTTTAAAACACTCGGGCATGGATGATCTAGTCGAGGATCATTATACTGTTATGATGTAGGCTTGATCATGGCAGTATTGTGATCAGTTTTATTTATTTACATGTGTTGTGTTTTCTCTCTCACATTGGATGGCTCGGGCATGGAGGATCCAGTCGAGCTGTCAAAGTTGCATGATGATGGAGGTTTGATCATTTTTTCATTGCGACTGTGTTGCTGGTAATGCATTTTAGTGTCCTAATATTGGGCTCGAATTACTCTCAAGTTCAATTTTTTCATCTTCGAGCTTCTGGAAGGCTGAATGCCCATAGCAGTCTCATTCACCTCTCTCACTAATTCTTCCCTCTACTCTCACTTTAACTCAAATTTCCATACTGAAGTTAATGTGGCCCTTACTTCCCTGTACATTTCTTGTCCAGTTCTGTGTTGAACATCATTCAAATTTTGATTTTTATCCATTGACTTCCATCCCTATAAAATCAACATCCACCAAACACTGATGGGTATTGGGCTTATCTCCCTTGCAATCAGGAGGTGACTTCCAGTGCTAACAAGTGTGATGTATTGTTAAAGGCCTACTTGTTGAATATCTTGACATATTGGTTGATGTACATGTTGGGTACATGAATGAGACACTTAGTTGATGAGTTGGCATATACATAAGGTGTATGGTATGGTACATCGTGATGAGATTGGTGATGGTTTTAGGTAGATGCACCTCTTTGTGACATTGGCATATACTTGAGGGTTATCTTTAGTGATATTGTATATGTTTGAGACACTTGTTATGGTTCATGTTGATTGAGATCTATTGGTTGAGATACATTGGTGGTACATATCTTAGATACATTGGTACATAGTTCATGGTAGTTGGTCGAGGCATGTGACACTTGTTTGAGGTACATGGTTGATGTCCATGGTTGGCACATGGTTGATACAGGTTTGATGCATGATTGGTACATGCTTCATACATTGTTAGAGGCACTTGTTAGTAGTGTTGGTGACACATGATTGATACATTGTTAGAGGCACTTGATAGTTGGCACAAGGTCTATGGATGATGTAGCATATATGTATGGATATACTTTTAGAAGCACATATTGATTGTGGTACATTTTGTTGATATTTTAGTTGATGCACATCTTGGTGATGTTGTGCATATGGTTAAGAGGTGTCTTGGTGATTGATCTTGGTGAATAGATCTGATGTAGTTGATGAAACTATTGTGACAATTGGGTTTGGTGCATGCAATTTAATGCACTGGTTGGTTATACAGGTTTGGTGCATGGTTGATGCACTGGATGGTGCATGGTTGATGCACTTTTTGATGGTACAGGTACAGATTGATGGATCATTGTATGATGCATGGACATGTCCAATGATTGTCAAATCAACAACAGATCATGGTTCAATATTGTTGAGCAACAACATCTACAACAGAAGCAAATTATAGTGGTAGCATATTGTTCACAGTGATTACCCAACATATTGCAGAGAAGACAGGGGGAGACTTACCCACAGTGGGAGTTACTCTTTTTCCCATGATAAGTTAGAGAGGTATGATTCCAGGAGGAGAGATGATAGATAGAGGGAGCATTGGCAGCCACGCCATCAAAATTTCATCAAAGGGATACCCTTTTTCAAGGGGGAGAGATTCATCAGATACATGGAGAGTAGCCCAAAGGACAATGCAGACAGGGGGAGAAGACTCAGGGACAATTCAGTCAGGGGGAGCAGCCCCAAAAGAGATATACCATTTTCCATTGATGTCAAAGGGGTAGAGATAGAAACATTGATGTGCAAATATATAAAAATTAATGAGGAGCGATGATCATAGAGGGAGAATGAGCATGTACATGTCTAAGTGGTGCCATCATTATTTCCATCAATGTTGGTGTTGACATCAATGTTGGTGTTTCCATCAATTCCAAAGGGGGATATTGTTGTATTATGTTTTCATTGATGTCAAAGGGTTGATGTCAAGTGGTTTCATAGTGATATATTGTCATTGATTTCATATGACTGATGTTAAGGTTTATGTATGGTGATTGGACCATGTTGGCATATTGATGTGTTTGTATCATTGATGTCGATTATTGGATCATGTTGTCATTGATGTCAAAGGGTTGATGTCATGTGGTTTCATAGTGATGTGTTATCATTGATGTTAAGGTTGATATCAAAGAAATTTGTATCATTGATGTCATGTCATGGTTGATAGGAAGATCCAAATGGATGAAATCCAAAGTGGTCCCCTTATGGTGAAATCCCTCATAGGAAGACACTCTTGGATAAAGTTTTCAAATTGGTCCCCTTATGGTGAAATCCATGATGGGAAGACACTTTGTAAAGTCCAAATGGTTAAGTGGTTGATTAATCCTAACAATGTGGTTAAGGAACCCAATTTTGATTGAGGAATAATGTAATGAGGTCAGTGAAGTTTCAAGCGAGACCATTCTAGATCGATAGTACATGTCGTGTCATTTTCGGTGATATATGGTACACCACGTGGATCCTCACAGTTAGGGAGATATGGCCTTGTGAATTTGGAGAGCCCTCATGAGTTATCTAGAATCCCCTAGAAGTTCAAACAAGTCAAGAAAGTCAAAGAAGTCAAATTATTCTAGAATTTCCTAGAAGAAGTTGAATAGTCAAAGTGTAGGAGTTAAGCATGGGTTAAGTTGTTGCAAAAAGAAAATATTTAAAAACAAATTAGTTGCAACTAGAAGTGGTGAACTTACTAATTGTGTATAAAGTGGTTGTAAGCGGACAAAGTGGTTAGAAGTGGGTTAGCCTTAAAAGAAGGAAGTTGGTTAGAAGATAACCCCTAGAGGAAGCTGCTTGGAGAGTATAAATAAGAGAGAAAGGGTCTCTTATGGGGATGATATTTGAGAATATTGAGTATCTATTTTCTTGTAAAATATTGATTGCAGGTACTCACTGATGCATCTAAAATTATGCAAGTCTGAAGTAACAAAGGAGGGTTGATGACGAAATTTTTGGAGCTTCAGAAAAATCCTAGTTTTCGAAGTGTACGTGGGCTGTAGTGGATCATGTCGCATACATACATGGGCTGCAGTGATTGAAGGCACACGTATACGTAGGCTACAGTGGAGGAGTTCACGTACAGGTGAAAAATTCATGAAGACTTCAGATGATGTTGGTGCCAGGTCCCTGACATTTGAAGAAAGATCCCATATCATCATTCTACAGGTTCAGATCTTATGGTATGGTTACATGGTTGTTTTTAATTATCACTTATGTTTATTTTATTATGAATGCTTGAAGCATTCTTGGTATGGATGTTTTGAGATTTGGATATGGTATATGTTGGATGGTTGTTTGAGTGAGCAAAACTCTCATGTTTGGTACAGTTTTGATATGGTTCTTATGGCTCACACCCTTGAGCTAATTGTACTTGGTTGAGGGAGATGTATGATGATGTATGAATGGCACAGGTTGCAGGTTACAGTGACAGGTTGGATGCAATGACAAGTTACATGTGGATGTGATAGAGGCATCAAAGTTTAAGAGTTGTAGAAGAATGGATACCCTAGTTTTCTGAAGGTGACAGAGGGAAGGTCGCATATATACACATGATGAATTATATACAGGTCGCGTACATATGTGTTTTTTAGTATAGATAGGTCGTGTACCTATTGATAGATTATTTTTTGTCTACAAGCTGGGTCTTGTACTTGAGGGTTGGATTCCTATTCTTAGTCGGTGTTGAGATATGCAAGCTCGGTCTTGTATTGAGAGTTGTTTCTCTCTTGGAGTTGGTGATATTTTCAGTTATTGTTGATAAACCCCAAGGATTGTAGTCTCATACAACACATAATACAAAATCTTACACATATATATGGTGTTCTTTGTGTTCATTAAGGTGATGGTTTATTATTATTGATGAATGTTGTTATATACAAGTAGCTAATTGTGAATGAATAATAATGTTTGAAGTGGTTCCTAACTCAAGTTTTGAAAGAAGTGTATAAATATCCTTACACTGATTCACCCTCGCTCTCAGTCTGGTCGATGTTTCCAAGACCCTCCATGCAACTACTGGAGTATGCGTGAAAAACGAAATGTGCATACAAGTTCATTTATGTGCACATGGGGTCTTTACCCAAAACTTTGGGTGCCAACAACAACATACCTCTATTTGATTGATTATGATATTAACATTTCTTCCTCCTTTGTAGCTACAGAGTATTATGACAATGAATCATGCATTCCATTTCACTCTCTATACAATCTAGATCATGTGGACGTTATCCTCTTCAAGGGAGGTCACTCGCATCCAAAAATTGGAAATAATATGCAACATTAACCTTCAATAGAGGATGCACCATCTAGAAATAGGTATCACACCAAGTCAAATGCTAAATGGGTCCACATAGAATTCACCCTCCAAGAATGGATGCATGCAAAATATAATAAAATAGTCTTCAATCTAGGAGGATGTGCTAAAGGTTCCACCTAGAAGGGCTCACAAAGTGCACCCTCCAAGGTGCATGAGAGATATAACAATAAAATCTTAGTCCTAGAAGAATGTTCCATAAGCAACTCCAAAGATATAAAGTGATCCATAAGATGCATGCAACCAATCCACATGTGCAGATCCCAAGGCAACCAACTCCATGGATTAATTTGCAAGATGAAGTAGTCAAACTCCATAGTAAGTGAGAAACCTCCAACAAATTAAATTTATGGAGATAAATGGGAATTAGGGTTTTGGTTATCCCAAAAATCCATGAAATAAAAAAATATACACCTCCAAGAATAGCATGAATTGTCTCCACAAGTTTTCCCTCCCAAGGATATGCCCAAATATAGTAAGAAGACCAAGTAAATGCATGTAATGTGCCACACGTGTGGACCTCCATGGTATGCCACACATGTCCCAATAAAAACCCATAACCAACCTCCAAATAACCCCTTCAAGTGTGAAAAGGAATCCAATGAACTAGGGAGCTCAATCTATCAACCTTAATCTGGACAAATTAGATTAATTTAACCATTTAACAATTCGATCAACCTCAATTTGTGTGCATAAAGGTTAATGCAAAATATAACCATCCCCCTCCAATTAGTCATCAACAGATGAAATCATCATGAACATGTGTGTCAATGAGGGGTGCACTCTAATAAAGTGTTGTACCATGTAAATAAAAGATGGTCTCCCTATAAAAACCCCACCATGATAACAACAAAACATAAATCCCAACCCAAGGTGAACCACCGCCAAGGGACATTACATCAAAAGTAAACATCCAATCTTAAGAAAAAGGTTAGAACACCATCAAATCATATGTAGTACCACCCCTCTCTAACACAAACTTAGGAAATAACACACCGATGTGATGAAAATCACAAAGTGTAACCTCAAACAATATGAGGTGCAACACATTCCATTCCCATATCCACCAGATGCATCTTGTTCCTTTGACCAACATTGAGCTTCATTAACAACTGTAGTTTCTAGTTCTACTTTTTCTGCCTACACAATAAGTAAGCAAGAAAAAACTACTTACCAAGATATAGATAGGTGTGAAATATATTATATTATGCATTGAACAATGCACTAGAGGGAACTCCATTTCATAATAGTTTTTTTAGCTTCAATGTGAAGACCACATATGTATCCAAAGTATTTAGAATGCCTTCATGCATATCCTTATCCACAAAATCCCATCTATTCAGGGAATGATTGTTACATTTATTCTGAACATCACTTATATTGACTTAAATGCTTGTTAAAAAATAACAACACTATTCCAACTTATCATCTTTTGAGTTAAACGCATAACCAAAATATGGTGAAGGCTTTCAACACATCCAATTAGATATTAATGACATAAAGACCAAAATACTACTCCCAACTCCCTTCTATGCATTAGGGGGATGATTGTAACATCCACATAACATGCATTTAGTTTTACATCCCTAAGAAACATTTTCAAAACATTGTTAGTAAAGGACTTAATTTTCTAGCAAGAGATGGTCAACTATAGTTTGATAGGACAAATTTATGATTGTATCTCTAAATAAAAAGGAAGACAAGATTTCAAAGTCCACTAATTTAGGTTTCAGAAATATTTTCTGCAATTTTGAA
>SNQJ01S0189207.1:10030-28284 GCA_010110895.2 Picea sitchensis | reverse complement strand
GGAAGAGAACAATCCACTACATAATTCAATTTGGCGACATCATTTCATGTTTTGACAAACCAATACTCTAAAATGCACATTAAATCAATATATATTTTTTGTTTGCTTGCAATTTCAGAATAACTTATCACATTGAAATTTAACACATTAAAATCTCAAAATTGAGGGAAGTAGAGACCAATACATGGAAAATGAATATTCACTTAATTTTACAAAGAAAGAAAAACAAGAATATACAACATAATTGAATTTTGGGTAATAAACAATGTCATAATCTACATAAATCAATCAGTTGCCTTTGGTATATTTAAGTTTAGATTAAGTGTTTCTAAATTGAGACACCCAGATGAAACAAAATAAAAGATAGAATACCAATGTAGTGAAAAAAAAAAAAAATTACCTTCTAAAAGTTAGTTTGTAGTCCATGTATCTTGGATAGGTTTTGAGTAGAGAATTCCTACAGAGGATGGGAATTGGCATATATTCCACTAACTATAGTAGAGAAAATAGCAATGAATGCTTTTCCTCCATCTATTTTCCCATTTATAATGAATACTCCTTCATACCAAAACATCAATGCCAAAGACATAAATGATATTCTATCCACCGCCCAATCCTTCAACAATTCCTCCTTTGTATCCCAGCTTTAATGTGGTTTGTAGAGCTTCTGAGTAGGAATTCAATGCTCTATTTTTTACTACGAAATAGACCATTCTAATTTGAGCAATGGCATGTTAAACATTGGAGAGATTCAGAATAGGACTAGGGAAGTTCCTTGTTTACTTGCACAAATTCATTAAATTATTATAATGCATATGCACAAATATGTTTCATGGATGAATGGAAAGTCTTAACAAGATACTTATTCTGCAATGTTTCTTGCATTTGAATAAGCTTATTGGCTCTTAGATGTTAATCCTATGATTGTGCGAGCATATAAACCTCCAACAAATGCAATTCCTGGGACAATGACAACTCTTAGAATAGATAATCTCCATGTCAAAACAAATCCAACCACCAAACCCACCAATAATGTTGATAGGTAGTGAAAAACTTTCCTACCTATTTCCACAATAAATAAACAGATTTTCAAATGTAAAAAATGAGACAAAATTATAGTAACAAGATGAAGAGGACGTCATATGACCTACTAGATTCTTATTTACAATCCAAGTGATGCTATGGAGCAATAATGAAATCTATATATTGGTTCATTAGGCAGTTTTGCATCTCAACCTAGATTTTGCATTTTTGACTATATTGGTTGATAAGTGTAATATTGCATCTCATCCTAAATTTCACTTCCTAATATCAACTGGTAGATATATAGTCTTAAGAGAAAACACATTTATATCAAGATATGGATATCATAACATTCATACACATTGATTGATTTTATGCAATTGTTTCAAACGTAAGTACTAGAAGAAAATGACATTAAACTTACTTACAGATGGTCATATGGGTGAGTACCTTTTCACTAATTGCACCTTCAATGAAAAGACTATATGTGGAAATATTGAATACTATATCCCCTATCATTGGCATCCATGTCAAAGAATCTGACATCCTACTTTATCACTACTTCTAATTATTTCTCTCTCATTTTACCCACCTGCGTCTACTAGTGTGCATCCAAGAAACAATTTCTGCAAAATTATTTGCAATATAAGAAATCGAATGCCTCCCCCCCAGAGGATTCATTAATTTAATATGTAAAATGGGCATTGGAAAACTTCACGTACTCAGTATATTCAATAATGTCTCTAGTCTCTCAGCCTGAGAGGATGATGCCCTTAGAGTTCTAAAACCTCATTTCCATCTCTCAAAATATGCATCTCTTTAACCTGCAATGCCTAAGATGTTGTAAGGAGTATACTCAAACAATGGAAAATTTGGAGGGAAAGGGTGTTTTTTTACCTACCCATGAGGAATCCAAGATCACCATCCTCTATTGTTAACCTAGCTTTGGCGGTCAAACTCTATTGTTAACCTAGCTTTGACGGTCAAACTATGATTAAGTTCCATCCACCCTAGCATTCAAGACTTAAATAACACTCTCGGTTGCCACATAGACTAGAATATTTGATGCAGGAGCATTGCTCCACCTCATCGCATGCGCTAGCACACAATGAAGAAAGGGATAGGCATCGACCCTCCTGTTTTTTAAATTTTGGGTTAAGATCCAATACAGATCGTTCATGTTGTAAGGTTGTAAGATCCGACCATGCCTCTGCACAGTTAGTGGTTGAGGTTGCCTTAAATGGTAGACTACAGCAAGCCCAGGATGTAGTCGGGACTAGTCATCCATTTGTGTAATGTAGTTGTAGGAGTACAATTCTAGCTGAGACAACTATGGTACTAAGACGGCGAAGAGGATAAGCTCATGGATCCCTCATTTTGTAGAAGGGAGACACAGGACTAAGGGGAGAGGAGAGACCATAGTAGAGAGGTCTCGGGGGAGAGAACTGAGACTCGGTAGCAGTCTAGTTTTTGTAAACACATTTGTATAGACATTCTAAAATTAACACAAAGTAGTTTTCCCTGCCTATGAATTTCCTGTGTGTGTTTATGCATTTGAATGTCATTTTCATGTTGTAGGTATAGGTCATAGATAGATTTTACCATCTGTTTTTGAGTTAGTCAATTTCAGTCTAGTTCTTTAGGCAGTGCAAGGAGTGCACAATAGAATAATTGAGGTTTTGTAGCCAGCGCAAGGCGTGCACATCGGAATTCTGCGGAATCAGAAAAGAACATGCCAGGAGGGCACACTAGAGTGATCACAAGATCAAGGGAGGAACCTCAAGGTTTCTGAATACCTTTGAGGGAATACTATGCAGAGGAAGGCATAGAGGAGAGAAGACAGAAATACTGAAGGTTCTGTAAAGCTCTATCAAGAGGGCATCGAGAGAGTGCAAGGAGTGCACAGGAATAAATCTTTATTGAGTTTAGAGAGAACTAGAGTTACTGAGAACTCTGTCAGGTGGGCATTGAGCCGATGCACATGTGCATAGAAGAAACTGTGTGTGGAGTTTGGGGAAGAACCAAAGTTACTGAACACTTTGTTAGGAGAAGCTCTGCAAGGTGTGCATCAAGCAAGAGAATGCCACGTGGGCGGGAACAATTTATTTTCAATAAATTACTTCGATCTGAGTTGACAAAATCCCAAGAACGCAAGGTGTGCATGGGATATCCAAGTATTCAAGGAGACCAAGCTCAGAAGGGATAACACGGAGAGTGTGTAAGAGGCGTACTTATTCTAAGTCCGAAAGATCGAAAGAGATAATGCTTTTAGAAACGTAAGTGAAACCCAAGGGAATCGGTTTCACAGGAAGGAGATCGAATGCGGAGACCTTCGAAGTGTCGAAATATTCCAAGACTGGGGAGAAGCACAAGCTCAGGAGGAGGAGCGTCAATAGACGCAAGATGTTGGATCTAAGCATGTGGACCAACATTCATTGGATCTGTAAAAAGGTGCATGAGAGAAGTTATGAAACGATCAGAACCGTCCATTGTCAGGAGGGCAGGTGGCAGCAGATTACGGGTGCTCGTGGGACCGGCACCGAGAGATTTGTGAGGAGTAGAAGAGAAAATTCACGAAAGGAGAAATCATGAAATCATTTTGGACCACTGGATTCATAAGGACACGTGGTGTATATCCATACACACACCAAAGGATCGAGCACCAGGAGATCATAGGTGAAGACAGGAGCAAGTTCATGAAAGGAGAATTCGTGAAATAATCAGGATCGTCCATTGGGAAGGATGCATGGAAAGAAGGCAACATTTCACTGAATTGTGACTCAGAGAAGTCAAAGGGAAAATTCACAAGAACTCACGAAAATATCACAGCCATTGATCAAGGGGAGATCTGGACTGTTGGCTATCCAGGGAGGAATATCGACATTTCGAGGATCGGGAGTATAGAGGTGGAAAGTCTCTCGACATCTTGATATGCAAAACCCCAACAATATCTGATCCATCAGATCGTGGAGAAATCATAATCGTCAGATTGGGGTTCTGAAATATCGTCATTTTGGGGATTGGGAGAACGGAGGTGGAAATCCCTTCAACTTCCCGATACGCGAAATCGTGAAATCTCGACTCGTGAAAGAATGATCTCGACTATCGATCGAGATAAGGGGTACTTGTCATTGATATGCCACAGAGAATATATTGTGATATCAAGGATCGGTAGATCTAAGGAGAGAAGTCTCTCATCTTCACGAAACGTGAAGTCCTGATAAGCAACAGGGAGACTTGGATCATCGGATCATGGGGATCGTGGACCGTCGATCCGACACAAGATAATTTTGGGTATTGGGGATTGAAGGAGTCAGGGAAATCAATCTTAGGAGTCCCGATATTTCGAAATGTGATGCACCCAGAGGATTGGCCCTAAGTCACTGGACAGGGTCACATGGAGAAGATATAAGGGAGGGGCTAGAGTCCGTTAAGCCCTATTTCAGGTTTCAGGACTTGGAGGAATTGGGTGTCTTGGGATGAAAATTCCCAACATCACGAAATGCGATGCTCGTATTTTGTAGGCTTGTGGTCACAAGGTTGTGTTCATGTGGAGGGAGCTCATGCCTGGTGCTGTTCGCACGGGCTGAGTTTGCATTTGGACCTGTGGATTTTCTCGTTGAAGGTTCTAGTAGGGAATTAAAGAGCCATTTTCAGCTCAAGAAGATTGAAGAACGATCCTTTGACTGAAAGGTTAGCGGACCCTACCGAGGTAGAGGTAGGGGGTCTGCATCATGTGGTATCAAAGCTAATATTTTTGTCTATAGATTTTAGGCGAAAAGGATTGAAGGAGATAATCCGATAACATCAAGTGGTATCAGAAAACAAGACTTTGCCTGTAGACAACAAGTGAAAGAAGTAGATTACTGATGCTCTATGAGGAGGTTGTTTCACACACACAACAATGGAAAAAATTTGAACAACCAGGTGAGTTGTAAAAGGAGTTGGATATTCTCTCAGACATAGAGTGATCCATAGGATTTCCAGGAGGGTAGGTGGAATATGGAAATGGCTACTAAATGCCATGAGCATGGTCGAAGAGGAGACCACCAGCAGAAAAGTAAAGCAAAAATTGACAAGGAGCTTGCTAAGATAAGAGCGAGAATGGAACAGCTGACATTGAAGATGCAACAGTAGGTAAAAGTACACTGGAGGTATGAATGACCTTTAAATAGGAAAGCCAAATGGCCTGTTCAAAATTTGTTGGCTAGGAAACAACAACAAGAGTTGAGGAAGTAGCCAAGGTATGTTGAAAGCCTCAGTGACGTAGAGTTGGTTTGCATCTGTGAGCCAGAAGTTGGAGAAACCCTTAGTGATAAGGAAGAGAGATCAGTTTGAGGTCTCATAAACTGCCAAGAGGGCATAGATGAATTTTTGAATTTCCAAGTGGGCAATGAAATGAGATCATTGGAGGATCTCATAGACTATGAGGAGGACAACAATGGAAGTTCATATTTCCAGGAGGGAAATGGTATGAGATTGGTAGAGGATCTCATAAACTACCAGGAGGGCAGAGGTGAACTTTCAAATTTCTAGGTGGGCAATGGAAGGAGATAGGTGGATGATCTCATAGATTGCCAGGAGGGCAACGATGGAAGTTCAAATTACCAGGTGGGCAATGATATGAGGTCAGTTGATCTCATATACTGCTAGGTGGGCAGTGATGGACTTTCGAGTTTCCAAGTGGGCAATGGAAAGAGATCAGTAGAAGGTCTCGCATACTGCCAGAGGAGTAGTGCAGAAAGTTCAAATTGCTAGGAGAGCAATGAGATGGGATCAGTGGATCTCATAGACTTCCAGGTGGATGGAAGAAAATTCCCAAATTGCCAGGTGGGTAGGGGAAAAGAGATGAGACTATCTGAGAGTCTCACAGACTCTATTAAGAGTTCATATCAGCCAGGAATGTTGATGGAAGAGGATCAGAGGAGCATTCTGATCATTGGGGGAATTCGGGTATTCCTGCCACATAACCCAGTTGAGGCTAGCGAATGTGTTGCAAATGCAGCAACATCGGAAGGATAGCAAACAGAAACTATAAAGAAGGAAGAAATGGAGTAGAGATTTATGTCTACCCCAACAGAAGGAGAAGAGCATTCACCAGAATTGCCCAAAATTTTCATCCAGGAAGCTGAATAGGGGATAACTGTAGTATTGAAAGCTTCAGAAGTAGAAGAAGTTGAGGAGGAAGCAGGCAACATAGATTTTGTTGATCTGTATGAAGAATTGGAAGCCTTAGAGAATAGGGTGACAACGCAGAGCATGCACACCCAAGAGATCAAGTTGGAGATAGATGGAAGAGCATACCAGCCAGGGGAGCAGCTATAAGAAGTTGGACTTGAGCCAACACATGGAGATCTGGAAGAAGAAAATATGTTAGAAGGAGAAGTTGAGCAACAACTCACTGATCAGACTGTAGGACTAGAGTCTGCAGTAGGCTGGCAAGCTAAGGCCACAAGAAATAGATAAATCATAAGGGGGATCGAGTTGATATACCCACTAAGGAGAAGGGAGTGTAGCAAAGAAGACTGCATAAGAAGAGCTAGCCACTGGAGCAGCTAGATGAGGTGATAGAGGAGATAAGAAAGTTGATGTTGAGGTCAACAAAAGCAGTCAACAAAAGGGAACTAAACAAGAGAGAGCTTGCCGTAGCAATAGGGGAGAAGAAGAAGAAGATGCAGAAACAACAACAGGAACATCATAAATGGAAAGGAGAAAGAGAATAGATCGAAGGGAAAGTTTGGGATACAGGTGGATTTCAACACTGGAGAAGAGGAGTACATGAGCAAGAGCTCATGATTTTTCCAGCAGGGGAGTATGATGCAAGAGCATCGCTCCACCTCATCGCATGCGCCAACATGCAATGAAGAAAGGGAGAGGTGTCGACCCTCCCTTTTTTAAAATTTTGGGATATGATCTGATACAGATTGTTCATGTTGTAAGGTTGTAAGAGCCGACCACACCTCTGTACGGGTAGTGGTTGAGGTTTCCTTAAATATAGCCTACAACAAGCCCAGGACGTAGTCAACATTGGGCATCCATTTGTTTAATGTAGTCGTAGGAGTACAATGCCAGCTGAGACAACTATGGCACTAAGACGGTGAAGAGGATAAGCTCATGGAGCCCTCATTTTGTATAAGGGAGACATAGGACTGAGGGGAGCGAAGGAGACACCAGAGTAGAGAGGTCTCAGGAGAGAGAATTGAGACTCGGTAGCAGTCCAGTTTTTGTAAACACATTTGTATAGACATTCTGAACTTAATACAAAGCAATTTTCCCTGCCTATGAATTGTCTCTGTGTGTTTATGCATTTGAATGTCATTTGCATGTTGTAGGTACAGGTGATAGATAGATTTTACCATATGTTTGTGAGTTAGTCAATTTCAGTCTAGTTCTTTAGGCAGTGCAAGGAGTGCACAACAAAACAGTTGAGGTTTTGTAGCCAGCACAAGGTGGGTGCATCTGAATTCTGCAGAACTAGAAAAGAACGTGCCAGGAGGGCACACCAGAGTGATCACAAGCTCAAGGGAGGAACGTCAAGGTTTTTGAATACCTTAGAGGGAAGACTGTGCAGAGGAAGGCACAAAGGAGAGAAGACAAAACTGCTAAAGGTTTTGTAAATCTCTGTCAAGAGGGCATCAAGCGAGCACAAGGAGTGCACAGGAAGACCTCTTTATCAAGTTTAGAGAGAACTAGAGTTACTGAGAATTTTGTAGAGCTCTGTCAGGTGGGCATTAAACCTATGAAAGTGTGCACAGAAGGAACTTTGTGTGGAGTTTGGGGAACAACCAGAGTTACTGAAAACTTTGTTAGGAGAAGCTCTGCAAGGTGTGCATCGAGCAGGAGAATGCCAGGTGGGCGGGAAGAATTTCTTTTCAAGAAATTACTTCGATCTGAGTTGACAAAATCCCAAGAATGCAAGGTGTGCATGGGATATCAAAGTCTTCGAGGAGACCAAGCTTAGAAGGGATAACACCGAGAGTGTGTAAGAGGTAGACTTATTCTAAGTCTGAAATCTTAGAAGAGATAACGCTTTCAGAAGCATAAGTGAAACCCAAGGGAATCAGTTTCACGGGAAGGAGATTGAAGGCTGAGACCTTCGAAGCGTCGAAATATTCCAATACTGGGGAGAAGTGCAAGCTCCGGAGGAGGAGTGTCGATAATCGCAAGCCGTTGGATCTAAGCACATGGACCAATAGTTGTTGGATCCAGAGAAAGGTGCACGAGAGAAGTTATGAAATGATTGGAACCATCTATCATCAGGAGGACAGGTGGCAGCAGATCAGGGGTGTTCATGGGACCAGACACCGGGAGATTTGCGAGGAGTAGAGGAAAAAATTCATGAAAGGAGAAATCATGAAATCGTTCTAGACCGTTGCATCCGAAAGGACATGTGGTGGAGATCCACACACACACAAGAGGATCGGGCACTGAGAGATCATAGGTGAAGATAGGAGCAAGTTCGCGAAAGGAGAATTCGCGAAATAATCAAGACCATCCATCAGGAAGGACGTGTGACGAGCAGGCAGCATTTCCCTAACTTGTGACTCAGAGAATTCAAAGGACAAGTTCGCGAGAACTCGCGAAAAGATCACAGTCGTTGATCAAGGGGAGATATGGACCATTGGTTGTCCAGGGAGGAGTATCAACATTTCGGGGATCGGGAGAATAGAGGTGGAAATTCTCTTAACATCCCGATACATGAAACCCTGATGAGATCTGAGCCATCAGATCGTGGAGAAATCAGGACCGTCAGATTGGGGTTCTGAAATATCGACATTTTTGGGATCGGGAGAACGGAGGTCGAAAGCCCTTCGACTTCCCGATACGCGAAATTGCAAAATCCCGACTCGCAAAAGGAGGATCTCGACTCTCGATCGAGAGGAGGAGTACCGGTCATTGATCTGTTGCAAAGAAGATATCGGGATATCAGGGATCAGGAGATCTAAGGAGAGAAGTCTCTCATCTTCGTGAAATGTGAAGTCCCGATAAGCGATAGGGAGATTTGGATTGTTGGATCACGGGGATCGTGGACCGTCGATCTGATGCAAGAGAATTTTGGGTATCAGGGATTGCACGAGTCCGAGAAATCAATCTCAGGAGTCCCGATATCATTAAATGTGACGCGCCCAGAGGATTGGCCCTAGGTCACCAGATAGGGTCACATGGATAAGATCTAAGGGAGGGGCTAGAGTCCGTTAAGCCCTATTTCGGGTTTCGAGACTTGGAGGAGTCAGGTGTCTTGGGATGAAAAGCCCTGACATCGCAAAACATGACGCGCCTATTTTTTAGGGTTGTGGTCACGTGGAGGGAGACCATGCCTGGTGCTGTTCACGCAGGCTGAGATTGCATTTGGACCTATGGATTTGTTTGTTGAAGGTTCCAGCAGGGAACTAAAGAGCCATTTTCAACTCGAGAAGATTGAAGAATGATCCTTTGATCGGGAGGTCAGCGGACCCTGTCAAGGTAGAGGTAGGGGGTCTGCATCAATCTTTTAGCGCATGTATCCTGAATAATTGCTAATGTGACATATGCTAACAAAATCAAAAGATGTCACCTCTAAATAACCCACTCACTATGCTTTTTGGAGTGTTGCATTGGCATATAGAAATCAAGGGAAAGGTCATAAAAGAGATGGGATCTATCGATGGTTGAATCATTATTTCCTTGACATGTGATGTTAGGATTATATATTTTAAATCCAATAAATGGTTGGATCTGGATACTAAACAATTTAATATTTTATTACTCTTTTAAAAAATCCCATGATGTTGATGTTGAGCTAAGGCCTCACACTTCAGGGTTTTCCTCCTCTATTGTACCTAGATCTTATTACTCTCTTTTATTGTTAGGATTTTTAACTTTAAAAGTGTCAAGAAACTCCCATATCCTATAAATAACTGGTTGCAATATCTAATCCCATTGACCTTTTTGGTTGGTCATTTTTTATATTTTAATAAAATTATAGTATTGTATTTATAAACATTTTATTAATTGTTTCAGTCAATATCAAATCTAGATTTATATAATTAAAAAAATATCAAATATGTATTTATCCAAGCACTTAGTACATCATGAGATCAAAGACCTTGTATGAGACTCAGGTCATGAGACTTTCTCCACATATAGATTTAATATATCAAAATTTATAAGGTGTTATGAATGTTTACATAGCAGCTATAACTATCTCTACTTTATGTTTGTAAAAGCCAATATTTCTTATATAATACATCCATGAAGAATATTTATCTCCATCATCTTTCATGGAATAAAAGACTCAATTCACCAATTTTCCTCTTCAAACATTTTTTCTATTCAATTAATATAAGGATTTAAAATTTGCGATCAAAATATTTAATATTACTAAAATAAAATTGTCAATAAATTCGTAGCTACAAAAGGTTGTATCTGTAGTGGATTTGTGTCTCTTGATACAAGATTGAACTTATAGAAATTAAAAATGCAATCCCAAAGAGTATCCCTAGACTCACTATATACTGCACAAATACACACATAGACTAGTATGGTCATGTGGCAAATTATTATTATAATACTATCTTTCATTTGAACATTTGATCACCATATAATATTATGTTTCATTGTAACACACTAATGAGTTAGGAGAATCCAACAAATAGAGCTATTATTGGGCCAAATTTACTAAGGGAAATGGAAGAGCACATGATAAAGATTAGGAAGAACTTAAAAGTTGTCCAAGACATGAAAAAGAGTTTTGCAGACAAGAACATAACTTTTGTAGATTTTAAAGTGGACGTGCATGTGTTTTTAAAGAAAAAGTGAAAAGAAGCTCGCTAAGATTATGAAGTTTCCTAAAATTGGCAGCAAGATACTGTGGGCCTTTTGAAGTTTTAGAGAAGATAGGCTCAGTTGCATACATGCTAGTATTCACTATATCCATAAGAGTTAATAATGTATTTTGTGTATCTTTATTGAAGAAATATGTGCACCTGACCCTAACCACATAATTGATTGGGATGTGATCCAGGTGAAACATGAAGGGGACTTCGTGGTGGAACTAGTGTGCATCCTATACCAGAAATTCAAAGTGCTTATGAACAAAATTATTAGCCTAGTAAAGGTCCAATGGACTTGCTACTGTCTCGAAGACGCTACATGGGAGCACATGAAGACCATGCAGAAGGTGTACCCATAAATGACTGATACAACCTAAGGGACTATTAGTAGAGAAGGGAGTACATTTCTTGGTCCAAGCAAGTTGATAGGAAGAGAGTTGGAGGAATATGGATAGCTATAGGAGAATACTAGTGGGTCATGGATAATTTAGGTTGAGTGGACAGTGGAGAGACACCTTCTTTTATGGATTTCTTAGTCCATGCCAAGCCCCAACTGGAGGGTGACTTGTTGTCGAGATTTAGAACAATAAGTCTATGGTTGGGTGGAATCTCCGTCCCATTCAGTTGGTTTCACAACTATTATAGAAAGAGAAGCGTGTTTACCTTTTTTTGTGTTACATTTATGGTTTATTTCATTATGCATTTACTCTGTGTTTGGAATGAATTATATGGTGTTTTGTTGAGTAAATTAGTTGCACTCACATTTATTTAGCACATTGTAGATACATTTAATTATTGGTATAAAAAATGGTTAAACTTGGATGAATTAGTAGCACTATGTGAACCTCTAAAGTTTGATGATTGTGTGAAAATATCAAGCAAGTTCTATACAAAAGGAGGTTTAATCATGTAATGTTACTAAATAGTAGAAAAAACAGTGATTGAAATTATTTTAATTTTTTCAATTATTGCTTACCATGTTGTGTTTATGTTCAAACCTACAAAATGCAAAATACAATCTAACACTAAACATTTCAAGGAAGGTGCTTTGCACCATCAAAGATTATTTGCTAGTTTACATTTTTTTCATGATATACAAATATTGATCATGAACACAAATTAAAATCTTGATTAAATGAAAATATTAATCATGGAGTTCTATAAAACTCTTGTAGGAAAAACCAAAGCTCATCGCACCAAAATTCACCATAACTCCAACCTTCTTTCAGATTTCTCACTTGTTGAAACTTCTCTATAATTTCTTGTGTATCTATACTAGACATTGTTACCACTTCTAGTTTTGTGTCTATTATCTTGACTCTCTTTAAAATCTCTGAAACCATTAAACAATCATACACTCTTATTTTTTGAAGTGTTTTGAAATTCAAATAACTTTGTGACAATATTTGTAATGCTTCACATTTCATTATAATAGTAAATATTTTAAACATAAACATTGCACCCTCTTTTATATAAAGTAACTCCTCCAATTCATTTATTATATAAATCTAGGGAAGAAACCAGGATCAACCATGATATACCCACAATCCCCTTTATAACACACCAAAAACACTCACAGAGACGACTGAATGTATATACATGAAAATATCAATAGAATAATGAGAACTTTTCCCCTCAATTCAATCGACTCCTTAAGAAATACTACCAAAATGAAAGTCTCCAATCACGATTGGAAGAAAGATGAAAGACGGATAATTTTATTTTCCTCTCGTGTCACAGTTGGAATAATTTTATCTTCCTCTGGTGTCAGAGTTGGAATGTTGGAATAAATAACACGTGCAAGTTTCGTATATAAATGATATAGGGTGGAGGAACTTTGTTGTATTTGACGTTGGAGTAAATGATATAGGTATGTAAAGATGAGCATAAGCCTCTTTATTTAAAGAGAAAGATCAGGGACGGTCAGCTTCTTTACCCCCACCATAAAGATGACGGTAAGCTTCTTTACCACCACCGTGAAGTTGAGCAACAGAGAGATTCAAATAATGAATTGGAGGTCTTTCTTTACGTAAAGAGAAGCATATTTATATTTATTAATTGGATATATTTCCGTAAAGAGAAGCATATTTATATTTATTAATTGGAGATCTTTCTTTATGTAAAGAGAAGCATGTTTATATTTATTTATTTCTTTATTTGAAAGGAAATATCCAAGTAAATGAATTGGAGAAGTTTCTTTACGTAACAAGAAGTATGATTAAATTTATTTTGAAAAGACGTACAATGAACTTCATTATTTCTATCTAATTAGAATAAACATAGTTGTTAAGAAAACCTGTAGTTACTTTATCTCAAAATGTTTTTTATTATATTTGTTTAATTATAATATATATTTTTAATTTGTCTATTTTATTTTATTTTTTATTTTTGGAAGTTTTGATGTCAATAAATATTTATGTACTTTAAGGGTCATTTTGGGGTTCTAAACAATCTTTTTTTGGCTTTCCACAGTTAAATTGTAGAGGAGTCATATTTTGATGGCACAATGTGTATTCCTTGAAAATACCTTTCCAACAGGCTATCACGCGCCTAAAACAAATATCATATGCAAAAGTTATGACTCTGGGAAGTTAATGTACTAACTTACCCCAACGGGGCCCACATGACTTTTGACGTTTCATCTCCTAGGGTTAGGTTTTTTGATGTCTAGGGTTTTGGCATTCACTTTTATCATAAAAAGGCCTTCAAAGCCTCATTGTAATCATTTGTTGGCGAATGAGCATATCCATCACATCTCTTCTCAGAGATAAAGCGACCACCATTCTAGCGAGTCTTGCACTCTGTATTTTTTTAGTCTCTATACAATTCTTTCATCAATAGAAATCATGTGTTGTTGCATCTCACTATTTCTGGAAATTTACATGAGTGTTTCATTGTAATATCTTTTCTTTCATTTCGATCCTAAAATAATCTAGATCAGTGGTATCAGAGCAAGTTGCTCTTGATTAGTTTTTTTTTTCAGTGTATGTCCCTGATGAGGTCCGAGTATAGCTAGTTGGTTCTTGAGCTTGTCTCTCTTGAGGACAATCTCTCTCGCATGCCCAAGAAACCCTCCATGGCGGCAGAAAAAAAAAACAATGGAGCATAATATTCTATTAACATGTTGCTTGAGCAAGCTCTCGCGTGACAGAGAGACAAAATGACGGAGAATATTGCACACATACTTTAATGCGTGCTGATAGAAACAAGTGCATCTTCATAAAGTGACCATTTTGCAGGAACCTCTCTCTTCAAGGTACAAGTTAATTTTGATATTCCCATATTTGAAGGTCAGATAGATGCAACTGTCTTAAAAAAATAGTTAAATATGCTAGAAGATTATTTCTCTGTTTAAAAAAATTTTGACTGGGAAAAGATCACCTTCACACTCCTCAAGGCTCTTCCCCATGTCAAATATTGGTGGGAAACTTACTAGGAGAAAATCTCCACAAAGGAATATGGAATATATGGGGTCGAGCCCTCTTGGGATTTTTTTGTGGATGCGGTCAATGAACAATACTACCCTGTTGATAGCTATAAAGGCCGATACATGAGATGGCTCACACTGCGTCAAGAGAAGAGCCAAATAGTGTCAGAGTTCACAAACACTTTGCATACCTTGCACACCAAGCTAGGTATTAAAGACTCTGAGCAACATCTGGTTTTGACATACAGTGGGGGTTTACATAAGTACATCAAAACCGAAATGGATTTCCTAAACATCTCATCATTGGGAGTTGCCTATCGATATGCTGTCAAAATCAAGAAGAAATTTAAGCACCAGAAAAAATGGGATTTAGGGTCTGCAAATATGCAACAACCAAAGCATGGTAAAGATGACCCTAACCAACAACCCCCATACAATCAATCTAAGACACAAGACAACAAGTGTAAAGGAAAGACGAATAATGACACTAGGAAGTGGCGTGACTTCCACAAAATCCCCTGGCACAACACCGATGAATGTCACTCGAAACAATCATTGGTGGCTGAGATCAAATACAAGGAGTCGAAGCCTGATTCAGAATTTGATCCAAAAAATATTGAAAGCAGACAGATCATACAGATAGACCCCACTGCTACTATCACGACCACAACAATTCAACCAGAAGCACCAGTAGATCTTGAAGAGAGGGATCACCTCTTCCATTCACATATGTGGGTGAAGGGGACCCCATTGCATTTCATTGTTGATAACGACAACCAGAAGAACCTCATATTAGTTGAGGTCATCAAACAATTGGGGTTGTCGACAACACCACACCCACAGCCATACAACATCAGGTGGCTTCACGAGGGACGAGATCTCCATGTCAACCAGCAATGTCACTTGTCCCATGGCATCCAACCTTTCAAGGATGAGGCAGTGTGTGATGTTGCCCCTCTTGATGTATGTGATGTAATTTTAGGCCAACCATATATGTGCAAATGTCATGTTGTTTATGAGTCTCGACCCCGTAGTGTCATTATTACTCTCACGGGTCAACTCTACAGGATACCAAAGGTAGTTTCGACTACTAATCGACCAAAACAATGCTGCAAGGTAATCTCTCATACTACAAAATTCCTCCTCTTCAACGTATGTTCAAAGGTTGCACAAAAGACCATTACAACCACTGCAGCCTCAACACCCTCTATCCAGCAGAAGCATATTGCAAATGAAAAAGAAAATATTGTTCCTTCACCTACAATGGTGCCTACACAATGTCCCATCAAGCCTAGAGACAACAAGTTATTAGAACAAATTCAACACGGCCAATAACAGGTTCATGACAACCTTCCACAGACCAAGCAATGCAACTTCTTCAACAAGGCATGCAACTCACCAAGATTCAGATTCAAAAAACACTTTCCCCTCTTCCTTGGGCACTCAATGCAATGGAGACCATTGCTTCCTAAGGGGGTAGGATTGATCCAGGTGGATATTAGTGGCCACCCACCTGTTCCATATTCCAACTGGATCATCTGGACAGTTTTCAGTTCAACATGTTTCTCTATAAAGGGGCCATTTCTTTGTAATTGTGGGTTTTGCACTTACGAGGCTATCCTGGAGATCTACACAACATCCAGGTGGATATTTGTATCCACCCACCTATTCCAACTGGCTTATTTTGGAAGTTTTCATGTCAGTACATCTTTATGTACTTCCAGGGCCGTTTTTGGGCTCTAAACAGTGTTTTCTTAGCTTACCATAATCAAACTGTAGACGTAATCAGAGTTGGACGATATAATGTGTATTCCTCAAAAATACCTTTCCAACAGGCTATCACGTGCCTAAAACAAAGATTGTATTCAAATTTATGGCCTCGGGAAGTTAATGTACTAACTTACCCCAACGGGGCCCACATGACTTTTGACGTTTCATCTCCTAGGGTTAGATTTTTTTATGTCTAGGGTTTTGGCATTCATGTTTATCATAAAAGGCCTTCAGAACCTCATTGTAATCATATGTTGGCGAATGAGCATAGCCGTCACATCTCTTCTCAGAGATAAAGATGTCACCATTCTAACGAGTCTTGCATTCTGTATTTTTTTTAGTCTTTGTACAATTCTTTCATTAATAGAAATCATGTATAGTTGTATCTCCCTGTTTTTGGAAATTTTCATGAGTGTTTCATTGTAATATATCTACTTTCATTTCATTCCGAAAATAATCCAGATCACTGGTATTAGAGCAGACTATTGTTGATCTTTTTTTTTTTTAGTGCATGTCCCCGACGAGGTCCAAATATAACAAGTTGCATCTTGAGCTTGTCTCTATTGATGACAATTTCTCTCACACGCCCAATAAACCCTCTATGGTGGTAGAAAATAAAAACGATGGAGCAAAATATTCTATTAACCTGTTGCTTGAGCAAGCTCTCACGCAACAGAGGGACGAAATGATGGTGAATTTTGCACACATCCTTCAATGCCTGACGATAGCAATAGGTGCATCTTCATCAAGTGGACATTTTGGAAGAACCTCTCCTTTCAAGGTACAAGTTAATTTTGATATTCCCATATTTGAAGGTCAGATATATGCATATTCCATAGAAAATGGTTAAATGTGCTAGAAGGTTATTTCTCTGTTCAAAAATTTTCTGACAGGGAAAAGATCACTTTCGCACTCCTCAAGGCTTTCCCCCATGTCAAACATTGGTGGGAAAATTACAGGGAGAAAATCTCCACAGAGGAATATGGAATATATGGGGTCAAGCCCACTTGGGATTTTTTTGTGGATGTGGTCAAGGAACAATACTACCATGTTGATAACTATGAAGACCACTACATGAGATGGACCACACTGCAGTAAGAGAAGAGCTAAATAGTGTCAGAGTTCACAAACAATTTCCATAACTTTTGCACCAAGCCGGGTATCAAAGACTCCGAGCGACATCTAGTTCTGAAATACCATGGGGCTCTGCATAGGTACATCCAAACCGAGATGGATTTCCTAAACATCTCATCATTGGGAGCTGCCTATCAATATGTTGTCAAAATTACGCAGAAATTTAGGCACCAAAACAAATGGGAGTTCGGGTATGCAAATTTGCAATAACCAAAGCATGGTAAAGACGACGCTAACCAACAGCCCCCAAACAACATATTCAAGACACAGGAAAAAAATGATAAAGGAAAGACGAAGAATGAAACTGGGAAGTGGTGTGACTTCCACAAAATCCCCTGGCACAACACTGATGATTGTCGCTTGAAATATTCATTGGTGGTCGAGATCAAAGACAAGGAGCCAAACCCTGATTCAAAATCTGATCCAGAAAATATTGAAAAATACATATCATCAACGTAGACCCCACTGCTATTGTCGCGACCACAACAATTCAACCAAAAGAATCAGTAGATCCTGAAGAGGGGGAGCACCTCTTCCATTCACATATGTGGGTGAAGGGGACCCCGTTGCATTTCATTGTTGACAATGACAGTCGAAAGAACCTCATATCAACTGAGGTCATAAAATAGTTGGGGTTGTCAATAACACCACACCCATTGCCATACAACATTGGGTGTCTTCACCAGGGACGCGATCTTTATGTCAGCCAACATTGTCACTTGTCCTATGGCATCCAACCCTTCAAGGATGAAGTAGTGTGTGATGTTGCTTCTATTAATGTCTGTGATGTTGTTTTAGGCCAACCATATATGTGGAAACTTCATGTTGTTTATGAGTCTCTACCCCGTAGTGTCATTATTACTATGGGGGATCAACTCTACAAGTTACTAGAGGAACATAGTTACCAACTTAACGAGAACTCTACAAAGTCGTTTTTTGGGGGGTCAAGTTTTTTACCTCGTTTTTAAAAATGGTGTTGTCGGTAGCACCCCCCTCCCTTTTTAGACCTTTTTTTGATATTTTAATTTTTTCGATACATAAGGTATCCACTTTTTTATTTTAAATGCTTGCTTTTTCATTTATTTTCA
>SNQJ01S0189206.1:0-18337 GCA_010110895.2 Picea sitchensis | reverse complement strand
GGATATTCTCTGCAAAAAATGAATGTAAGTTACTTGAATAAAAATAATTACTTATAGGCAATTACAAAATATCCCCTGCTTCTCATGAATCTACAAATCAAAAGAAATCACTGATCCTCAATGACTACAATTTATTTCAAGTACAAAAAGGAATTGAAAGACATAATTTAACACTCTAATAATACAACTCTTATGAGTCTTCAATAACTAAGATGAATCCATACAACAATTCCCTCAGGATTACAAATGAGCACACACAGGGAAACTGCCTGCTCCAGCTCTCTCCTACCTCTCTCGAGTCATGGAATCAATCCCTTCCTCTACAAAAAAACTAATATATATAATGTATCATTCCTTCCTACTCTAAATAGGTTGAATCCGAAGTGGTTGCATTGGATTCCCTTTTCTACAGGAGCTGTTACAACAAGGTGAAACACAAAATCCACCTAGCCCATATTTTTTTGGATCTTTTCTATTGTGATAAATTCATTTTGAAATAGGTCATGCTACTTGATATGGTGATAGAAAACATTTAAATCATGTCCAAATAACTCCTAGAGAACCATTCAAACCCCTTAAGACATGTGGAATCCCTCCTATGTCTCGTATTTATCAGACTCTTAGAGTTTGCAACACAATTTCAGGATTCACTGCAAACTTTCCTGTAGGTGATGTTTTCAAATTTTCTCCCAAACAACGAACTAGGTTGGGATGCTTTGTGGTCATAAAGTCAATGATATTATTATTCATATTCACAAAAAATTTCAGAAAAACCCATATCGACATTTAAAAGGTATGATGAAAACATGACTCTGTTGTGTACTAATTCGCTACAAACTGTCCCAAAACTACCAGTTCACAATGCCTTTGACAACACGTGCTATGAACTTTCCTCTAGGTGCATTTTTACATTATTTTTTTTTCAACTTTTAGAACTTGAACAACAAGATGGGAAACCTTTTAGAACCTGCTAAAATCATTGAAAACAATAAGATACCCCTTGCCATGTTTCCAAAGCATAATGATATGTGATTAGTGCATGATGTACTTTGTTGATTTGTTGTGAACTTTCAGGTGAGTTTGCAGCAGGTCGACTTGACACATGATTTGACCCTCAAACGGTTAAATATGACATAAGGAACCCACCCCTATACATCCTATGTGTTAACAACTTCAATATATCAAAATACAACTAGATGTTCATAAGATCACAATAATGCCATAACAACTAGAGGCATATCAAAACAATCAAACCTAGAGTGTGGTGTTCCTCTGAATGTGTTGGATCTGCGATCCCTCTGGATCTACAATTGTTTCTTGGAAAAAATATCCCTTCTTCTGTAAATACCCTTAAGATAATGATATAGTTTAAACATATACAAGTACATACCTTTGACAACAGTGAAAAACAACATTAGGCAGTGGCACCATCCGGTAGCATAGATAAGAAATGACGAACCCTAAAAATTCAAGGTGCTCCAAATTGCAATCTGAAGGTAGTTGGAGATGTGCTAGGGTAAGGTGCACTAGGAAAACCAAATATTAGGCCCAACGTTTTATAGAAAATTCATTGGGAAACTGCAATTGGTACTACAACTAGTGCTGCAACTGGAACTACAACTGGTGATACAATTGGCACTACAATTGGCATGCAACAACTGGGATAAAGGAACTGGCATGAAGCAAATGGCATGAAGCAACTGATACGAAGCAATTGGAATGAAGCAACTGACATGAAGAAACTTGCACGAAGCAACTGGTGTGAAGCAACTGGCATGAAGGAACTATCATGAAGGAACTGGAACAAAGGAACCGACACGAAGGAACTGGCACAAAGGCACTGGCATGAAGGTACTACAACTGCAACTAGTACTGCAAACCTTAGGTTTTATGAGGAAACCCTAATTTCTCAACTTCAAAAATTTGTATATCTGATTCGAGGAAAAGATGTTCCCTACTTATGTGACCTTTTTGATGGGTTCAATAAGTGCTCAACGAGCTTGAAAATGGGGGACACTGAGGATATTCCTTCCAATGGTTAGAATGTTACAAAGGAAACCATCTTTGATACCATGTTAACATTTTGGTATGCTCATTTAACCATAGAAAACGTCACATCATTGTCACCCAACCGTAGGAATTCACATATGCCACCCTCGAGCACACTAATATTTACTTAGAATAATTCTGGCAAGCCTACTTAAGAACCAACAGATAAACCCTAGCCACAACTGCTACAACAATAGAAAAATAACCATACAAGAAGAGTGTACCTTTTATCCAAGAGAAGTGCATAAGAGAAATACTCATGACTGCTACACTACTCCTCCATACTTGCGACCCTTATAGTTGTAGTTGTTGTTCCTAGAATTGCACACCTATAACTGCAACTGCAGTCTTCTAGACTTGCGCACTTGATGAGTGAGTGTGTACAAGTGAGCTAGGAAACTTCCTATTTATACTAAATTGTCCATTTGACTGGGGCCAACTTCTCCTTATGGATGTGTCTATTACTTTAATATTATTTATTTGTAGGCCACCTTCTCTCCTAGGGTTTTCTAACATCTGTTTAGAGGTTCACTTTCTTCTAGAATATTCTATTCTAAGTCAAAGGTTACACATGGAGTTTAATACCTCCCATGGCTACCAAAAAATCAACACCCCTTAAATTCTATCAGTCCATTAGGATGTATCATTCTCTTATTAAGGTCTTTCTGGCACAAGTAACCCATAATATCACTATTGGGAATTCAAGGGAACTCACTGCTAGGAAAATTAACATGAAACAAAACAACAATAAGCTTGTTTCTCCAGTGCAACTCACACACATGAGTTCACTCTTCAAGATTGACAACCTAGTTCTTTTGCAAGCCTGACAACTTGCCTCTTTTACAAGCCTAACAACTTGCTTCTTCTATCTCACATCTCCAAATCTCTCTAGAATTCACCCTGCATTAATGTTCCCAGATCCAATGCTTTATTCCTTRTTGTCTCCTCCTTCCCATGAAAARACATGACTATATAAACCATCCCCCCTTAGCCATATGAAGTTTCTCTCTTTTCCCCTTTTATTTACTTCCACTTATCTCCAAGTTGATTGTACTTGAATTCAACTCTCAATAACTATGGGATGTGACTTTTTACACCCACCCTCTTACATCTATTCAGTGATTGAGATATTGATCCACACTCAAGGGGAAAAGTCAGAAGGTTCACTCAAAACATTAAAAATAGGAAACGTATTTGGGAATTAAACTCATGGCTAAAACCCCCATTTTTAGACCCCTCCTCTCTTGTGGATTACTCATCCCCCAATCTTTTTCCATGCCTCCCAACACTTGGCATCACATTTTATTTATTAAAATTTAGAAATATAATTTGTATATACATCATTTGGCCAAAACCATACATTATATATACATTAAGCATTAATTAAAATGGGGACTATAGCGGGGACGTTACATTCCCCCTCCCCTACAACTATGCATCGTCCTTGGTGCACTAGACTATGTTGATATACATACAAAACTTTACATCATAAAACTTATAAAAGTAAAATTCTACAATATTATAACTACAACTGTAATATATTTTTCCTTTCATCTTGCTGACCCAAGGAATGTGCCCCCTTCACTACTCTCAGTGATCCCAACGTAAGTGACTAGGAAAATCTGAGATGTGGTTCTAAAACTCTAACTTCTCAAAATGGATTTGTGTGTTCTTATATTGTGTTTTCTACAAAACTAACAAAACATTGTGGGTACTCCTCCCGCATGGTCTCCTCATGATCCCATGTAGCATCTTCAGGACTGTAGTAGGTCCACTGGAACTTTACTAGGCCTATAGATTTATTCCTGGGAACTTTGAATTTCTAGTTTAGTATGTGCACCGGTTCCACCCATAAGTCTCCTTCATGTTCCACCTGGATCACAGTCCAATCAATTATGTGGTTAGGATTAGACACATATTTATTTAACAAGGACATGTAAAATACATTATGAACTCTCATGGATTCAGGAAATGCTAGCATGTATTCAATTGGGCCTGTATTTTTTAATATTTCAAAAGGCCCATAGTATCGTGCTGCCAATTTCAAGAAACAACCTAGTCTTAGTGAACTTCTCTTTTCCTTCACTTTCAAAAATACATGTTTTCCCACTTTAAAATCTCTAAAAACTCTTCTCTTGTTTGCATAAAGTTTCTTCATATCCTGTCAGGCTTTAAATTTTTCTTTATCCTCACCATATACTCTTCCATTTCCTTCAATAAATTTGTCCCAATACAACTAGCTCTATCTGTTGGGTTATCCCAGCTCATTTGTGTGTTACACTTCCCACTATACAAGGCTTCCAACGAGATCATTTTTAATGATTCTCCATACCCATTTTTGTAAGAGAATTCAACTAAATGAATATAGTCCTCCCACTTGGATGGCTAGTCCATTATGTACATTATGATCATGTCCTCAATTATCCCGTTGGTCATCTCTGTTTTCCCATCATATTTTGGGTGATACGTTGTACTGTGATTTAAATTTGGACCGAAGCCTTTGAACAATCCCTTCTAGAAATTTGATGTGAACTTGGGATCTCTATCCAAAAAACTTTCCTTGGGTACTCTGTGTAGCTTGGAAAATTCCTTCATGTAAATTTATGCAATGTTGGATTCCTTTTGAGTCCTCTTCATCAGAATAAATGTGTATCCTTAGTTAATTTATCCACCATTACCATGACTAAATCATTTTTATTCACTATCTTGGGAAGCTTAGTAATAAAATAAGTTGTAACCACATCCCACTTCTTCTTAGGAATGGGAAATGGTTGTAGTAGTCTAGCTAGATTTCTATGTTTATCCTTTACCTTTTGGCATTATAGGCACTTGGATATGTAATTAGCCACTTCTTTCTTCATTCAGGGCCAAAAGTATTGGCTCCTCATAGTTGTAATCAACTTCCTGTATCTTGGGTGTCCAACATATGGCACATCATGCATTTCTCTTAGCACTATATTTTTTAGCTCTTTGGATTTTCACACGTATACTTTGCCTTTGTACATGAGGATTCCATCCTCTTGTAGTTCATAATATTTAAATTTCTATTATAATTTGTGTTTCTATAATGTTTTTTTTATTTTCAAACAGTGCTAATATGAATTTGCAGCCTCTAAGATTCTATCTTTAAAAATAGTCTTGTACATGTTGATGGTTGCAACATGCATCTCATATGATCTTATATTGTGTGCATTAACTATTTGGTTCTCATTTCCTTTTATGTTATTAATTTCAAAGTCATACTCACTAAGGAATTCGAACCATCTAGTGTGCTTGGCATTTAGTATTGTCTTTCCAAACAAATGTTTCATACCACAATGGTCTGTTCTTAGCTCAATTTTTCTCCCCATGAGGTAATGTCTCTACATATTTAGTGCATGAATAATGGTTTCTAATTCTAATTCATTTGTAGAATAATTCCTCTTATTCTCTTATAATTTTCCTGACTCGTAGCACACCACATGGTATTTTTGACTGAGGAATCCATTGAGCCCTTCCTTGGCCGCATAAGTGCACACAACAAAATATTCATCCATATTTGCAATCTTCAATATTGGAACATTGGTGAATATGTATTTTAGCTATTGAAAGCCTTAATAACATTTTGGAGTCCATTCAAATTTCACTCCCTTCTTTTGCAAAGAAGTGATGAGGCTTGCAATCTTTGAAAATCCTTTTATGAATCTTTGGTAATAACCTGCAAAACCCTTGAATGATCTAATATTTGTCACATTTCTTGTCATTTTCCATCCTCTAATAGAATCTATCTTCCCAGTATCCACTACTATCTTATTTGTTGAAATAATATGTCCCAAGTAATGGATCTTTCTTTGATAGAAGATGCACTTACTTAGCTTGGAAAAACATTTACGCTTTCTTAAAATTTTTAGCACCATTCTTAAACGTTTCTCATGTTCCTCCTGTGTCTTTGAGTAGATGAGTATATCATTCATGAACACAATTACACACCTTTTCGGGTATTGCCTGAACACTCCAATCATGAAGCACATGAAAACAACTAAGGGCATTGGATAGCCCAAATGGAACTACCACAAATTCATATTGCTCATATCTTGTCATGAATGTTGTCCTGATAATATCTTCTTCCTTTATCACGACTTGATGATAACCTAATATCAATTTAATCTTGGAAACAATTCTTTCACCTTTCAGTTGAACAAATATATCATCAATCTTTGGCAATGGGTATTTGTTCTTTATGGGAACCTTATTCAATTATCTGAAATCAATGCACAACCTTAAGGMTCCATCCTTCTTCACGAAAATCACTAGGTCACCCTAAGGTGACACACTTGGGTGTATATACCCCTTCTTTAACAATTCTTCAAGCGATATCGTGGCATACATGCAGGTCTTTTGTCCACGATTTATGTAAKCATTACAAGATCTAGATGGTTGACGCATGTCATAGCATGATTACATTAGCACTGCAGGAATAACATTATTCCAGTAGCGCTATTGATGACTAGGCAATAATTTGAATTTTCAGGATTCAAAAGAGCAAATGATGTGAAAAATCTCATAAAACCATGTCTTAAACCCCCAAACTTAAGAAAATTATTCAAAAATGATAAAATGCAAAGAATAAAAAAATAAAAACAAAGATTAAAGTCTAATGAAAACAAATAATGAAGTACAACAGGGAGGGTTTAGGATTAGGGATTCTCATTAAATCAAGAGAAAAATTAGAAACTAACATTGGCTCCTTCTGGGGGTGGATTTTTTTATGTTAAACTCCAAGAACTGTAGAACAATGCCTTTTCCTTACTTCTAATTCACTGATATCCCTACATTGGTCATCCTTTATTCACAAACAAAACTGTGTAAAACAAGTCCATTGGGTATATGGAGTCTTTATTGAAAGAAAACCTACTGTACAAACTGAAGACTTGATGAATCCTTAAAGAAAATAGTCTTTCAAGAACCTCCCATTCACTGGGCCTCCAAAAGTTTCTGTGTCATCTAGATTATGTAGGAGAAAAGTGTTGTTATCCATTACCTTGGCTATTCTGAAAGGACCATACCATAGGTTATCAAACTTACCATGTTTTTCTTTATCCTCTCTCCTTGCATCCCACCTTAATACCAAATCTCCTTCATTAAAAACATCTTTCTTAGTTCCTTTATCAAATGTGGCTTTGAATTTTCTCTGGTGAGTGAAATCTTTCTGATTCATCTGTTCTCTGACCTGTTGAACCTAAATCATCTGAAAAATCCTCCTTTGTAGATCGTTGGGTTCTTCTAACTCTTCTTGTAAAATTTTTAAAAATGGTAGGCCCAATTGAGTTGGAAGAATTGCTTCTATCCCATATACCATCTAGAAAGGAGAGGTCCCATTAGATTTCTTGTTACTGATATGATCATCCCATAGGGAAAACTTTAACTTGGAATCCCATGACCTTTTATTTTCTACCAATAGTTTTTAGATAATCCTTATCAGACTCTTATTGGAGGACTCTGCTAACCCATTTCCTTGGGGGTAGTAAGGAGTAGAGTGAACCAATTTGATACTATACTTATTGCTGAAATCAATCATGGAATTGGATTTAAAATCTTGTGCATTATCAATGACTAATTTTTTAGGACAACCAAACCTGGAAAAGATATGTCCTTCAAGGAATTTCATGATTACTTTATCTATTGCATTCCTATTTGGAATTTCTTCGATCCACTTTGTAAAGTAATCTGTGGCTGTAACAATCCATTTATGTTGTCTAGAAGATGAAGGGTTGATTTCTCTGATGAAATCCAAGCCCCATTGTTGGAATGGTCCATGAGCAATGATTGGTTTCAGAGGCAGAAACATAAGTTTTTTCTTTCCAACAAATTCTTGACAAGGTAAGGATGCCCTAACCTGAGAAAAAATGTCTGAGAACAAAACTGGCCAGTAATAGCCTGCCCTGAGAATATTGAAAGAAATAGTTTTCTAATGGTGATGACCTCCACAAACACTGTGATGTAGATCAAAAAAAATTTGTTTAGCCTCTTCTTCATCAACACACCTCAACAAAATGCCATGAGGGTTTTTGCAGAATAGGATTTGATTAATAATGCAATACTTTATTGATATTAATTTTAATGATCTAAACTTTGATTTATCCATTTTTGGAGGAGATTGAAAATTCAACAGAAAAAACACGATATCTTTGTACCATGGTGAAGAAACATACTTGTTTTTTACTTGTGAATTTGTTTCTTCAATCTGGAATGAAGAATCCTGTGTTTAGTATGAAAAATGGTACAACACAATTGCTTTGCAATTAGACTCTGTCATTAATTTGGCAAGGCCTTGACCATTTATCAACTGAGTAGGCTTTATAGTGAGGTTATACTCTGGGATTTTTGTTATCCATTTTCCTCTCTTTCCTTCAAAGTCAAGTTGAACTAAGATTTCTTTGACTTCACTGTTAGGAACATAAGAAATGATTTCAGATTGAAGTACATATACTCTGAAGGATTTCAAAGCCTGTACTAGGGCATAGGCCTATTTTTTTATTATATCATACTTTAGTTCAGAGTCTCTGAGAGTTTTGTTGAATAAGGAAATGGGTTTCTCATATCCTTGCTCATTTCTTTGCAGAATAACAACAACTATGGTATATTTTGAGGCAAATAAAAAAATCATGAATTCTTTAGAGTAGTTTGAACTGATAAGAATAGGGGCTTGAACAAGAGCCTGTTTGATCTTCTCAAAATATTCTTTAGCTTTTGGTATCCACTTAATTTATGCATCCTTTTTTAACATGTTAGTAATGTACTTGATAATCTCTGCAAAATTAGGTATAAACCTCCTTAAAAAATTAATTTTACCAATGAAGGACTGAATAGATTTATTGTTTCTTGGAATACCTATCTGTTGGATAGCTTTTACTCTCTCAGGATCTATTTTAATTCCATCAGGTGAAACAATGTGTCCCAGAAGTTTTCCTTCCTCCATGAAAAAATGTGATTTTTTAGGATTAAGTGATATATCGTACCTCCTACATTTCTGAAAAGCTTGCTTCAAGTGTTGTAAGTGTTCTTCATTAGATGCTGGAAATATAGTGATGTCATCAAGATAAATAACTACAAATCTATCTTTCTCACCAATAAAATAAATGTCCATAGCCCTTTGAAATGTGGCTCTTGCATTCATTAGTCCAAATGGCATCTTTTCATACATAAAAGTGCCCCATGGAGTGGTAGAAACCGTTTTCTTTTTTTCCTCCTCTACTATTGATATTTGATTGTACCCTGAGTATCCATCAGGCATAGAGATCCTCTTTGCTCCTACAACTCTCTGTAAAATATGATCCATTTTTGGTAGTGGATAATTGTCCTTAAAGGAGCACCTGTTCAAATTCCTGAAGTCCACACATGGCCTTATCTCTCCACTCTTCTTTCTGACAGGTACGAGGTTGCCTACCCACTCTGAGTATCTCAATGGAACTATGATTTTGGCTTCCAATAACCTTTTCAGCTCCTTTTCTATTATAGGTAACAACAAAGAATTAAATTGTCTAGACTTTTTCTTAAAAGGTTTCGATCTAGGTTTTAGAGGAATTTTGTGTTGTATGATCTCTGTATCAAATAATTTGAAATCTTCATAAGACCAGGAAAATACATCTGAATATTGCTTCATCAATTCAACATATGTCTCTCTCTATTTTTGTGATTGTTTTCTAGATATTTTGACCAACTTGGGATTTGTATCAGAACTGATGTCATAGTCCACTACATTAGTTTCTTCTGTCTGAATAACCACCTTCCTGGAAACATCAGTGTGGTCAAACAACCTCTCAAGTGGCACCAAACCTTTAGGCAGATGATTTGTCTTTAATTTGATAATTTTGTGCCCAACAACATTGTATTGAATAACATCTGCAACATGTACCTCTACTTCATCATCTTCGTCATCTTGATCTATTGAAATGTTAGAAAAATATTCAATAGTCTTCAAGAATCTTTGAATTTCATCACCATCCTTAAAAAACTACCAATGTTTTATATTGTCTGGTACTAAGGGTTTGTGTCTAAAATCAACCTCAAATTTCAAATTAGGAGACATTGGAGTTTTAAAGTTGCTAGATGCAAGTGCCAAGGAGTCAGTTTGCTGATTTAAATTTATGTGCACAAAAGTAATATTGAATGACAAAAAGAAATTATCCACATAATCACTCACCTCATTCCTATATTATTTCAACCTTTGATGTTTGGTTTTATATATATTCTTGATTTGGTGAATAATAAGTTTTGAATCTCCAAAAACAAAAATCTTATCTATACCCATATCCTTAGTAGCTTTCAACCCTAACAACAAGGCTTCATACTCACTGATGTTATTGGTCGTGTCAAATTCAAGTTTATATGACATAGGAATGACCTCATTGGTAGGGGAAATCAAGACAATCTCAATGCCAGAACCTTCTCTAGAACATGCCCCATCAAAATACATTTTCCAAACAAAATTATCTGCATTGTCCCCAACTATAGTTGTCTTCCTAACTGATACTTCTACCATCTGATCACCAATATGAAAAATAGAGGAACCAAGATCATATTCTACAACATATATAGGATGATTAGTGGGATTTTCATGATCCCTTACCAAATAAGCTAGTCTTACTTTCTTGTATAATATCCAATGTTCCCCACCAAAAACAGGTATGGTAGCATAACTACGATCCATTTGTAGAGTGGCTCCTACTTTTTTGTCCCAAGATCTTGACAGAAGAATTCCAAATTTTGGATTTATGTCAGCCACAATAACATCTAATACCACACTCTTCATAGGTAATTGGGAAAGAGTAACAACCACATCCTTCATAACTCCCAGGCATTTGAATTTCCTAGACTCAAAAGAATAAAGATCATGTTGAGGTTTAGTAATATCTAACCCTAATTCATCCATCACCACCTTAGGCATGACATTATGCGAGGCACCAAAATACATTAAGAAGTTATGCAATATCATGTCATGAACATTTAATGATATGTAGAATGGGGGAGAAGTATCATTTATGTCTTCAATATGAGGTCCTATGGTTATAACAGGGTTCTCATATTCCAAATTGATAGTATCTGAAGAGGTAACCTGAGAAGGATATTGTAGAGCCTTGAGAACAGTCTTCATAAAAGGATCTGTTTTCATGAGTTCTAGCAGAGGCACATAAATATTGATTTTAATAATTTCATGTTCTAGATTGAAAGAAGAAACATTCTTTTCTGATTCCTTTAACTTTGCAGTACTTGTTGGATCATGTTGTCATTGATGCCAATGGTTTTATTATTTGGGAGATTTTTGGATCATATGTCATTGATGTAAATGGTTTGTTTTGATTGATGTCAAGTAATTGAATGATGGATGTCCAAGTGGAAACCAATTGATATGATGCCCTTGATGAGAATGATAGATGTCCAAGTGGAAAACAATTGATAAAGATGGATCATTGATATGATGCAGTGGTGAATTGATACAAATATGAATCATTATTGTCTTATCATGGTTGATAAGGTGCACAAATGGATTAACTCCAAAGTGGTCCCCTTATGGTGAAAGCCCTCATAGGAAGATGCTTTACGGATTGAGTTAGCCTAGAAGAATGGTTGGAGGACCCATGCTTGTATGTGAATTAATGAGACGAAGATCAATGAAGTTGTTGGTGAAACTATGCTGTGGAATAATGAGATGAAGATCACCGAAGTTGTTGGTGAACTATCCTAGATGAATAGTGCATGTCATTACTCCTAAGGGAAGGTGTGGAATGTCACATAACTCCTATGGTTTGAGAGTTATGGCTCCAGTAGGTTGGAGGACCCCATATGAAGGCTTCAGAAGCCCCAAAAGGTCAAAGAAGTCAAAGTGCTTGAAAAGAAGAAACCGGCTATTTAAATGATAAAGTAAAGTGGACAAAATCAAGAAAGATTATTTAAATGATAAACAAGTGACAAAATCAAGATGGAATATTTAAAATGATAAAGTATTGGAGAACTTCTTCATGGAAAGTGGTTAACCCTAAAAATACAGAAAGTATTTAATATGGACTCCAGAAATGGGTTACAACCTAAAATGGGTTGCTCACCAGAAGATAAAAAAGTATAAATAAGAAGCTAGATCTCTGTAAAAAGTACATTTGAGTGAGAATCCTTGGTGGATCAATGGAGAGCTTTGTGTGAATATCTTGTGGATTATTGATGGAGAGTTTCTTGTGAGAGAATATTATTTGTGTGGATCTCTTGATCATGATGGAAGATCTATTATGAGGAAGAGAGTGAGAGGAGGATCTCATGGACGATCAAAGTTCCTTTGGCAACGTCGGGGATCTTGACGGAAAAATTCTCGTATTCATAGAAAACCCTATTTTTCTGATGCACACGTGGGTTGTCTGTATAGGGGTATGTGCAGGCCACATGGGCTGGATGTGTATAGGGTGAGGACATGTATGTGGGTTGACCGCAGGCTGTGGAGCCGTGGGAGGATAAAACTATTGAGATTTTGTTTGAGCTCAGGCTGCTCTTGGATGATGAGGCAAAGTTCCTCTGATCAGATTCTAAGTGGGCTCCCCAGATCTAATACCTGACACTGGTATGGTTATTTTATTGTCTTGATGGATACTATTGTTTGATGTGTTGTGAATTCTTAGGGAATTCCTAGTATGGCTTCTATGATGGTTCCTAGCTTGGTTGATTTTGTTGATGGAGAGAAACACTCTTGCAGATTCAAGAGTGACATGACTAAGCAGTGGTATACTAGTTATTTATACGATGAGATAGAATTTGCATTGATTTGTTGTGGAGCATGAGAAAGCTTGGCTGTGGAGAGCTTGGATGTTGTGACCTGGGTCGTGGGTTAGTTTGGATAGTGGGAGATAGAAGAGAAAGTGATTGAAAGTTGCAGAGGATCCTCGGTACGTGAAGAAAAGAAACCCTAGTTGCTTAGTTAAGAATAAGGGGTTTGTTGTAATTATATACTGAAGCCATGTTCACAAGGGTGGTCAGAGGGTGGAGCTGTGGCACGCGGGTAATATCGCAGATGCACTCCACTACGTGTCACATACCTGGCTGGATGTATTGACATTTGTTGAGGATTTTTGCCCATCTCAGTTGATGCCGAGGGTGTAAGTTGAGTCTCAGATTATAGAGCAAATTATTCTACGTGAAAGGTACCCTATTAAATTGTTGCTGATAAACCCAAGGATTGTAGTTCCAGTAATAAAAGTGAAATTGTACATACATCTTGTACAATTTTGTGTTCATTGTGGTGATGACTTTATGATGATATCAACAAGTTGATATATGTTGTTGATACATGTTCAAATCTAACTGGTTATAAATGATTAAAAGAATGGGTAATGAATAAATGTTGAATGCTAATTGATGAGTTTTAGTGCAAGAGGGTTTTGGGAAAAAGAGCTCCCATTATCTCATTCACCCCCCGTCTAATTGTGTTAGGTGTGTCCAACAATAATTTCATGTTCTAGCAGAGGCACATAAATCTTGATTTTAATAATTTCATGTTCTAGGACTGAAAAGAAGAACATTCTTTTCTGGTTCCTTTAACTTTGCAGTTCTAACCTTGGCAGGCTACTTCAATGGTTGATCAATTTGAATCCCAGGTCTGTCTTTACTAATTCCTTCTTTAACTGGAGTTTTGGCCTTCTTTGTGGAAGCATGTGTATCTAATTTAGGTGTATTTGATCTAGATTTGAGATTATATTTATTCCTTTTAGGTTCCTTTTGAATGAACTCATCAACATCCCCTTCTTCAAACTTGTTTAAAATCAAAGCATCTTCATAATAATGATGTGTTACATGCATAGGAGATGTTTCAGAATCATTTAGATGTACTGTAGGGTCGTCTTTTGTATCATCTTCATTCTTCTCCTCATCTGCTACATTATTTTGGAAAGGAGGCAAAACTTTTTGGTCTTCTTGATTTTTCCTTTCTCTTGGTAAGATTTGAGGTGCATTGTTTGGCCTCTTGAACTAATTTTGATTTAGGTATCCACCTTCCTGTGTAGGTCTATTGGGTTGTTTTTGCTCCATCTTCAACCTTGCCATCTCAGATGTCAAATTCTTCAGCATCTTAGCCATTTCATCCATCTTAGAATCAGATGTTGTATTAGAAGAGGAAGGAAACTCTTCATTTTTCTTTTTTCTGTCTCTATCACCCTTGGATTTCAATTTGTCTGCTGCTAATATGCTAGATTCTACCTCAATATCAACTTCTTGCATCTAATTAAGAGTATTAGACCTTCTTTATGTTAGCAACAAGGAAAATTCAGTATCGAAAGCATTGGCAAAGGTGATTTTAGCTGATGTTTCTGAAGGTTTAATTTCATCTGGAATTTAATTATACATTTTGTTGAATCTTTTAGTAAAATCAGGTATTGATTCACCTTGTTTCCTTTTTAAAGCACCAAATTCAGTGATGTAGTATAAAACATCTTTCTTGTCTCCCCAGTGTCTTAGAAAGGTGTCATCCAAGGCTTAAATATCAACAATTGAATTAGGTGGAAAACTTCTGAACCACTTTCTTGCTTCACCATCTAAACTCTGCACAAATAATCTCATTCACACATATGCATGCTCTACATTGAAATTGTCTGCAAAACTGTAAAATTAATTCAAATGCTCTTTAGCAGTAACTCTTACTTCTCCATTAAATATGGGCAAATATTTCATATAATCTTTTGGTGGAAAGGCATACATAACTTGTGGAAGGATCAGAGGGGCATATCTAGATTCAACAATTGCATCCATTCTGTTCACAACCATATTTGCTATCTTTGGTGTTTTAGTTTTGGGAGTAAACAAAATTGTTGATGTTGAAGGAGAAACAGTTCCTTGTGTATGGAAACTTAACTGTACTAATAATGAATATTGATATTCAATAGACAGGGGTTTCTTTTCCAGACTGTAATCAGATGATGGGCCAAGAAAAATAGGATTTTCAAAAAAAGAGTAGTGTGGTTTAATTTCTTCAGAGGAGACAGATCCAAAAGATGAAGAGGGTGTTTCTGGTTCACTTTTAATATCTTTGTTGTGATCTTTCTAAGCTTTAGCCATAGATAAAGCGTTTGAATATTCCTCTTCAATGAGTTCATCAAGTAGCTTCCATTGATTTAGATTTAATTCTGAGATAGTTGAAGGAAAGGAAACTGTAGCAGGCTCAATGATAGGTTTGATTTCACTTTCAGCAATCACCTCTTCATCTAATTGGGGTTTAATGATTTCAGAGGGCTGTCCTTGAAAAATTTATGAATATACTTTTCCCTTTGAGAGAGAGGATTGTCCAGAAAAAACTTTAGGTTTTTTTAACAACTTTTTAGGATCTGGAGCTGCTGCAACAGGCTCTGGATTTGGATTTTTTATGGTTACTGGTCTCTCAGTAGATGATGAATAAGTTGGAGGAGTTTTATATCCTTTCCCTTCTCTTTTAGGAGCTAGAATTACCATAGAGGATTCATCAGGTGAATAATCACAGTCTTATGTAATGTCCAAAATCTTGTTCACCATCAAGATTTGAATCTAATCTTGTCGTTTCCCCGGGGAAGATATATTAATTCATTCATCCCTGGAAACGATGCCAAAAGAGGTTAGTCCCTAAAGTTGCACTTGACTTTGAGAGGGAAATCTAGGGCATCATCAGGTTATTGCAAAAGTATTTTGAGGATTTTTATGGTTTGTTTTTTTTAATAAGGTGGTTTAAAACTGGTTCAAGGTTTCAAGGTAAACATGAATTTCAGAATAAGAAAAAACAATATCCCATTGATTGGTTAAAGGATAGTCACATAGATGAATTAGACAAACAAGGAAAATATAAAATGAAGTTTTCAATTTGACAACCTCACATAAAAATTCTTATCTCAAAATATCATTAAGAAACAAGAACATCAGCCTGAAATCAAAAACTTGAAAATAATCACAACAACAAATTTTTTACTGTATCAATTGATGATCAAGAAAACAATGCATTGCAGTTTGATAAATGATCTCAAGCATAAAGAGAAAAAGAAAAGAGTAGAAGAGAAAGACTAACCATCAATATGCCTTTGCCATTAAGTGTCACATAGAATAGGAATGTCTTACAAGGAGTTTCAAAAAAGGTCCCCTGGATCTCCAATTTTTCGACCATAACAGAGTCTTTCTTCTGCCTACTTAAACTATCCAAAAAATATCTCAGATCCTATTTTTTAGTATGTTATTAATGATAGGATTTGATTAACATCTATATATTAGGGAGGTTATCTCAAAAAGAGCATTTACATTACAAAAATAGATATCAACTCAACAACTTAATCCCAAATGATCTTTTCAACAATACATTCGATCCCACAAAATAGGAATTGTTTGATTTAGTCATGCATTTCGAGGTATTCAATATTCACAAGACAAAAATAAGTAACTATTCCCTCGTTCCTTGTAAATATCAAAGCTTCAAAAGTTGTGCAAGATCCTTCATAGGGCTATCACGATATGATAAGAACACTAGCTTTAGCAGTCTTTTGTTTTATCTTAGAGGTGAGTAGAATATTGTGCCAATAGAGTTTGAAATTGGATTCTATAAGCTCTTTGAGCAATTCTCTTTGCTCCCTTTTCTTCTTCTTGAAACCCTTTATTCTTTCCTGCTGCCAGACACTCCATTGCTCTACATGAGCCTTTTCTTTCTTCAACTGCTTCACCATCCTCTGAAGTTCTCTGATTCTTTCTTTATCAATTCTGACCTTAACCTTGAATTCTAGAAACTCTTCTGCAGGTGTAGGCTTGTTCATATCTATGGCATCCTTAGGTTCTCTTAGTTTAGTTTGGTGTCTAGAAGCCAATCCTAAGCTATAATCATCATCTGAACTAGTTGAATCCATGGCTTCAGGAATATTTGATATATGGTYTGAATTTACARGGCTACTTTCTTTATTTTCAGAAATCCTACTGGTACCTTTAGCAAGTTCTTCAGCTCTTGATAATCTGGTAGTAGCTCTTCTTTTAGGTCCTGTAGGAAATTTAGCAATCTACTTATCTSTTTYTGCTAGTTCTCTATGTAATGGATATTTTCCTGCCTTTTCTTTGATACCTAATTTAGAGTCCTCAGAATGATCTTCTATGACTATGACATTTTCCTCTTTTAYCGATGGGTAAAACATAGCTTTAGAMCTTAGCCTGTATTTATTGGTAACTCTAGTATAATTTCTCCTAGGGTTTTGAGACACAGGCGCATATTTCTTCTTTTGATTTTTGACTRCAACACCTTTCTTACTGGTTGCTTGTGGTTTATGTTTGACTGTGGTTTTRATATCATAATCCTCATCTGAATMTTCTTCCATTTTTATGTCTGCATTAGAAAACGTTTCAATCTCTGCATCTAGTTTGGGTCTCTTACCTCTGCTAGTCATGGATTCTTCCTGGATGTCATCTACAKGAGTATCATCAGGAACATGCTGAGTCTGCTTCTTTCTTTTGCTGGTCCTTGTTACCCTGATTTCAGAAATGTATTCTTTGACACGAATTTGATTAACTGGGATACTCTGTTTCTATGTAACTGCCCTTTTCCCTTTACCCCTTTTCTGTTTACTTGGATGTGAATCGGGATTTAGGGATTGGATCATCCAGTTCTAGGGTTTCTAGACTTCACTCAGAGTAGAAATGACTAGAGTCTTAACTAGAACTTGATGAAACATGCTACCTTTAGCAGTGGTATGGTGTGATTGTACCCTTTTTGACATCTTCGATAAGCTTTTGAGTAGAAAGTATGGTAGATTTAAGGGATAGGCTTGTTTAGTATCCAACGATAATTTGCCTCAACATGAGATATACCTTTGAATTATGATCAGAGTAGTATGCCATTCTTGTCTTATCCAATTGTGAGGGACTCCCTTTTTCCAATCCAGATTTTGCTTATTTGGTAGCAAGAATTGGTTAACAAACTCCATGAAGACATGCTCCTTTTTCCACCATCGTTCTCCTCCAATTGCCAATATGCAATCTTTGGCAATGGATTGTTTTGTCACCAATATCAACAACTTACCGATCACCACTTCGAAACCATTGAAGTTATGTGAGAACACCATCGATACCTGTTCTTCATGCCCTTTGAAAGTGATAAATAAATCGAACCAACCAACATCTTTAAACCTTTGTGCCATTTGTAGATATGCTTCAAGTAGCTCAGCACCCTCAGGTTCTAACCTGACAATTTTCCCACTTTTCTTAGGTGCCATGTCGATAATAAGGTGTTTGTTAAGAACCAAACATCAATATAGCATAGAAAAACCTCAGGAAAAGTACTCAA
>SNQJ01S0189205.1:0-18254 GCA_010110895.2 Picea sitchensis | reverse complement strand
GCACCCTCGGTCTCAGTGCCAACCCTTTTTCATATTGGATGATATCCACCTGTCTCAGTGCCAACCATTTTTCATGCTGGATGAGAACACTCAGTGCCAGCCCTTTTTCATGTTGGATGAGTTCCACCTGTCTCCGTGCCAACTCTTTTTCATGTTGAATGAGAACACTCAGTGCCAACCCTTTTTCGTGCTGGATGAGTTCCACCTGTCTCAGTGCCATCCCTTTTTCATACTGGATAAGAACACTCAATGCCAGCCCTTTTTCATGTTGGATGAGTTCCACCTCTCTCAGTGACAACCCTTTTTCATGTTGGATGAGAACACTCAGTGCCAACTCTTTTTCATGCTGGATGAGTTCCACCTGTCTTAGTGCTAGTGCTTTTTCATGCTGGATGAGAACACTTAGTGCCAACCCTTTTTCATGCAGGATGAGTTCCACTTGTCTCAGTGCCAACCCTTTTTCATGTTGGATGAGTTCCACTTGTCTCAGTGCTAACCCTTTTTCATGCTAGATGAGAACACTTAGTGACGACCCTTTTTCATGCTGGATGAGTTCCACATGTCATAGTGCCAACCCTTTTTCATGCTCGATGAGAACACTTAGTGCCAACCCTTTTTCATGCTCGATGAGTTCCACCTGTCTCAGTGCCAACCCTTTTTCATGCTGGATGAGAACACTCCCTCTGAAGAGGGACCACACCAAGCTTGTCCCTAAAGTACTCAAATTTTATCCTCGACAACGGCTTGGTAAACACGTCCACAACTTGATCCTCTGTAGTCACGAAACTAGAGCCTCACTACTCCCTTCATCACCATATCCCTGATATAGTAATATTTGATCTCGATATGCTTCAACCTGTCATAGACCACGGGGTTCTCTGACGACTTCATGCAAATCTGGTTGTCACACCAAATGCAGGTCGCCTCCAGTCTAAGACCAAATAACCCAGACAATAGTTCTCGAAGCCACACTGCTACTCCACATGCTGCCAAATACTCAATTTCAGCCATACTGAGCGCCACGCATGATTGCTTCCTACATCCGGCGGAGCCTCCTGCTCCTTACTGTAGTACCCATCTCCCTCTGGAACTAACCGTCTGGCTCCCTCTTGAGCATTGAATATCAACTGGATCTTCAACCTGTTGACTTCATCAATTGTCCTCCAGAACAAGTCTCGTCATCCTCTTCTCGTAGGTCTTACCTATAAGTCAAATTCAGTCCAATAGTCAACAATTTTCAAAGCCACACTGCTTTGTGACTTGCTACCACATACTTCGCCTCAGTCGTATTGAGTGCTACACACAATTTCTTCATGTTGCTCAATGAAACCATATTGGAGCCAAGACTGAAGCAATATGTTGAAGTACTCTTCCGATCAGGAGTACTGCCAGCCCAATCTGAATCTCAATATCCATATAACCCGAACTCATGGTTTGTCACATACCTGAGACCATAATCCAATGTATCCTTAAGGTACCTTATCACATGTTTTGTTGCGACCAAATGAACCTACCTGGGATGCTCCATATATTGACTCAGGGTGTTCACAACAAAACATATATCTGGTCTTGTGTTCGACAAGTTCATCAACGAACCCACCATCTGCCTGTATAAAGTAACATCCACAGTCTCTAAAGTCGTATCCTGCAACAACTTCAGATTTGATACCATAGTTGTAGCCATTGACTTGCAATCCAACATCTCAAACGTCTTCAGGATTTCTACTGTATACTTCCCTTGATTAAGAAAGATCTCATCCTGTCTCTGCCATACCTCGGGACCCAAAAAGTAATGCATCATCCCGAGATCTTTCATCTCAAACTGAGCAGCCAATTTTTCTCTTACACTATGAGATGAGCTTTTCCACACCTGTTTAGAAATAAGTCATCCACGTACAACAGTAGTATTATCGGACCATCATCCACAACCTTAAAGTAAAGGTTAGGATCTCCACTGTTGTTTGTAAATCCTAAGCTCGTCAGAAAATTGTCGATCCTGCCATACCATGCTCTGGGTGCTTGCTTTAATCCATAAAAAGCCTTCTTCAATCTGCACACCGAGTGTCCCGTAGTTGTCACGTACTCAACGGAGTGTTTTGTGACTACAATGACCATTCTTCCTGATCAGGTTGCCATCTGTGCCATAGGAAGAATTTCAGTCCTTTCAGATGTTGAAAGCCACGCACTTTGAGTCTTATGTCCATAGAAGACTATGCCAGGGTCATTCTCCATTGGTCAAATTACCATGACCAATCCTGGGAAAATGTCAGCCCGATGCTGAAACATTAACACTTAAGAATAACTTCTGAAATTACATAAAATCTCAACACTCCCTCTTAATGAGGAAGGTATTATATCCGGCACAGACTCTAACACTATCGCCATCCACACGAGCTCATGACCATTGACTGTCGAACACATGAATCTATACATCACAGGAAATCCATAGTAACTTCACAGCATGCATCCAGGGCCGATGGGTAGCTCTCTAATAGCTACAACATGTCATCATGAGACTATCCAATTTCCTGCAGAAGACATATGAAGCCATCACTCCCTCTGAGGCTATATAGTCTTCGGAGTCATCTGCTCCCTCTGCATGTGCTGACCTCATCTTCTTCTTTATTACATGGATGTGCACAACTCTATGTCTGGATAGTCTTGCTTCATGTTGCTTCCTGCGACTGTCATGTTAATGTTTATGCCATTATTATAGTTCTTTGCATTTCAATAGATAAGAGCATAATAAGAATAAGATCACTGAGAAATACACATTCACAAGAGACACAACATTTATCCTGGGAAACCCTCTAGGGGAAGAAAACCTATCAACACAGAAATACACATTCACAAGAGACAATGATTTATCCCGGGATTTAGGGGTAGAAACCCCAGCAAAACTTCCTCATCATAAATAGCTTATACAATGTTCAAGAGATTAACTCAACCAATACAGAAAGTCCTCCCAAGAGATGCCTCTCTTCAACTTGTAATTGCATCTTGCCCCATAAGAGAAATGAGCAAGTGAGTCAGGTTAGAAGTGAGGGCCAGCCTCCTATATATATTAAAATCGCACGGTGAAAGGTCACCTGAATCGGCAGTGGTCCGACTTCTCACTCTGGGTGGTAAACCCACTTTTAATTAATTGGTCTTCATTAGTAACTGGCCAAATAACTTTGTCTCCGCTTTTATATTCGTCCCATAACAATCCAAAAGGATTTGGTCCCCATACACCAATGGCTACGATTAATCCACAAAGGGATTAATCCAATAATAATAATACACAATGACATGATTAATCCATAATGGGCATTTAATCCAATAATAAAAATAACAAGAATGCTCTTCGCAGCTACATTATTTCAACATGTCATTATGGCTCCTTCTCAAAGATATTACCCAAGGATCGCTCCTAACAAGATACAAGAACAACAAAAGCATCCCAAGAGGAGATCAATTTATCTGTGAAAAACTATATACAATGACCCTACAAATAATATGTCTTCGTTGTTCTAATTAAAAAGCACTTAGGCAGACATCACCTAGGCACCTAAGGGTGAGAAAGTGCCTAATGGGAATCCTAGTCATTTAATGTGGGAGATGCAAATTAAAAGGTGACTTTTGAGACTTAGTGGAAAGCGGGTAAGTAAAGTGATTTTATCCCCACCGCTGATCTCGCCTAATCTCAACCAAGGATGAGATGACCCTGAGCTTCCCTCATGAGAAGGCCGACAGGGTAAGGATTACGCACTATCTTTTGGTTGTTGAGATTTTGAGAGAGGAGCATTTTCAGCTGAGAAGAGGCCATTTTGGCATTAGAACGTGATTCTGCTGCTCAACCAGTACGTAACGGTATACCGCACAAAGATTGAAAGCAAAGCATCAGACGAATTGAGCGGTAGTTGTACAACAAGTAGAGCAGCAATGCAACCTAGGAAGGTATAGTCCAACAGAGGTCGCATTCATACAAATTTTCACTTCTCGCATGTGAGGAAAAAGGCATGAAACCGGAGGCGTAAAAGTACACTTGTATTTTTGTAATGATTTCTTACAATCCAGACGTAATTGATATTTTGGCACATAAATTGAGGTGAAGGTTCTGTGTTATTTTCCTCGAATTTTGGCATGTTTTCCAAGGTGGTCGTACAACATTTATTGTTTTGTTTTGGGTTGTGACTATTGGCACAAATTTCAAGGTGACCAGACAAGAATTTTGGAGGCACAAAAATTAAGGAGCAAACCTGTAATTAATTGCAAAAAATTCGCTGGAGAGTTTTGTTGAGTTTCGGCCATTTTCCCCCGTGTCAAGACTCTGGCACTGCTATCGAAGATAAGCTTCCACGTTTAAATTTCAAGATGAACATGTCAGAAAAGAAATTCTCCAAGCTCCTAAATAATAAAATTCATCCTCATGTTTCAGCTTCCGAATTATTTCGCTAGATAATTGGTTGTTATAATTTTGGGTTTGGGCATTAAATATTAGCTAAAAAATCAATGAGACTGAAACTGGGTTAAGAGAAGCAAAGATATTTCAAAGCAAAGTCAAAGTTGGGACAACAATCACTCACGTGGAAGATTTTTTGACTTTTCATTTTCAGAAAGGGCCCATCATCAATGGCCACATGTGCCTGAGAGTTGAGGACGTAATTTGATGGGGCAATAGATTTTGGTGCTTGGAAAGAGGGGATGATCTTGTTGTTGCAAGAAATGAGTTGTGGGACATTGTCGAAAATACCACTACTCATCCTGCTGTGGTACCCATTGATGCTACTCTTCTTGCAACTTACACTAAGAAGAGTATCAAGGCTAAGAGGATTATTCTGATGCCATCAAGGACCATCGATTCTCACTACCTGGGAAGTATGCCCTATGAGATGTGGGGAGTCTTTGACTAAATTGTACAGAGTACAAATGAGAACCGAAAATGGTTTTGAGGAAAAACTAAAGAGCATAAAAATGACCAATGTTGAAAATGTGGTCACATACCTACTAGAATGGCTACTGTGTGAGAGATGAGCTTGGAGCTAAGGGGGAAGCCATAGCTGACAGTGATTTTGTGAGAACAACATTGAATGGAGTTTCTAAACAATGGGATTTTTTTTGTGGAGGGCATTGTTAGGGAGAAGCTTTCTCCAAACTTTGAACGCTCTTGGATAACTTTGTCTCGTGAGGAGACCAAGAGGTTATGTACATGGCACCATCTACAAAATATGAGGAGGAGAATGTACTCACTGCCAACAACCAGGAAGAAGTTCAAAAGGGTCCAAAGGGAGAAAACAAGCCCAAGGTAAGTGAAGGGAAGAAAGACATGAGCAAAGTCAAGTGCTTTACATGCCACAAGTTTGGGCACTATGCAGTCGTCCTAACAAGAAGAAAAACAAACAACAACTAACAAATGGGTGGAAGAGTTTTCCACTAAGTTTGACAAGGAATTCTCCTTGGTTGTGTGTCTATCCACGAGGACCACTCATTCAAATACGGGTATATTGATAGCGGTGCCTCTCGCCATATGACTGTGGGTTCGTGAGCACTTGACAAACCTCACACGTGATTGGAGATGTTGAGGTAGTGTTTGGAGATGACCCCACAACGGTGGTCAAGGTAGTTGGTCATGGATCAGATTACTCAAAGGGAGTCTCTTTGCCTCCCACAAGTCTCTTTGGATGCAGGTTCTCTATGTTCCTAAGCTGAAGAAGAATTAGTGTCGGCCGCCATTGAGGAGAGGGGCTATGAGGTCTTGTTCCATGATGTAAGGTGTCTTTTCCCAAAGGGTCTAGCATCACTTTTGCCAAAGTGATTGGGACTAGACATGAGAAGTTGTACAAGCTTTTGTTCTAGCCAGCGAGAGGGAGCATTGATTCATACTACTAGCGCCATGGATGTTAGAGCAAACAGACTCCTTGATCTTATACATTCAGATGTGGCCCAATGTCTTCGGCATCATTGATCGGGTTTTCTACTATGTTGTTTTTATTGATGACTTCTCACTAGGTCTTGATTTTCTTCATGAAGACCAAAGCGAAGTGTTCTACTCTGCTCCAAGAGTTCAAAAGCTCTATGAGAAACCGCATTGTGGAAGAAAAAATTGTTCGGGAGGACGCAATAATGGGGGTGAGTATACCTTCGAGGAGTTCATGGACTTATGTGCATAAGAGGGCATCAAGAGAGAGTTGATTGTCTCATACAACCCCATAGTGTAATGGGGTTGCAGAGGAGGGTAAGAATAGCCATTGTTAGCCGGCGAGCCATGCTACATGATCAGGGGATGCCATTATTTATTTGGGATGAGGCATGCTACACTACATTCACAGACAGGAGCCACGCAGTTTTGGGGAGCATGACTCCCCAGGAGTGTTTTTCGGGAAGAGTCGGAGGTGGGGCACTTTTCGATTTTTGGGTGCATCACTTATTCACATGGCCCTTCTGAGAAGAGGAAAAATATAGAAACCACAAAAGAGAGAGGGATATTTGTTAGAGCAGAGACTTCAAAGGCTTTTCGTAATTACCTTCCTTCCTTGAGGATGATTGTCTTGAGGAGGGATGTCGATTTGAAAAGGACCTGAGCTTGTTGTCTGTGGGGACAGAGAAGGGGAAGTGAGCGGGCCTTCTCACCTCAGATTCGTGAGTCCAGCCACTACGCTGACACAGATTGGGCCACCACGGGTGAGGACAGTTCACAGACAGTGGCTTCACGTGGTTCGTGTCTGCATGCTACCGGGTCCACTGCATTTCAAGATCGCACTCCGTGAGTCTACTTCAGGATCATTGTCTTCTGGAGATGGGGTTGAGTAGGTGGAGTCCCCTCCACTGACACTACTTCAGATTGGAGGAAGCCCAAGTGGCTTCGTGATACTTTGAGGGAGGCACAAGGTTCGGTGGGGAATCCCGTGACAGTGCTGAGGGAGAGTAAACCTCCTGAGAGGGTTTGTAGCTACATCGTGATGGTGAGCAAGATTCGGGAGTCCGAGCCTTCCACTTTGAGGAGGCATCTAGTCAGCCAGTTTGGAGAGATGCCATGATGGAAGAGTACAATTCCCATCATGAAGAACGATGTCCTGGAAGAGCCTTCAGATCTCGAGGAGAAGTCAAGCAGGACTTCAGGTGGCTTTTATAAACCTGCCATTGTTGCGTATGGAAGCATTATAGGTACAAAGCTCGCTTGTGGCTCGGGTTTTCTATAGGTTGAGGGAGTCGACTATGATAGAGACTCTTGAACCGGCTGCTAGATATACTGATCAGGGGTAGTGATCTCCATTGCAGCATTGATGGGTTGGAAGATCCACCAATGGATGTGAAGACTGGGCATTTCTGAATGGTCTTATATAAGAGGAGGTATATATTGAGCATCCATTGAGCTTTGAGGTTATGGAGAGAGTCTCATGTGTGTAGACCTAAGAAGGTATCAGATGAGTCAAACAAGCTCCCGTGAGCTTGGTATTCAGGACAGATGCGCTCTACTAGTAGCGCTTGCTTTGAGAAGAGTGAGGCTGATCCCAACCTGCGCCTACATTTCCTCTGTGGGTTGGAGAGAACTTCCTCATTCTTGCTATATGGATGATCCGCTCATTGCTGTGGGTGTAGAGAGACTTATCAGCAGCTGCAAGGGAGAGCCTTGCTTCAGAGTTCAAGATGACCGACATCTGCTGATGCATTACTTTTGGGATTGAGGTTTGCTAGAGCTCGGACATCTTCCGACAGGGAAGTATGTGTGTACATTCCTATGCATTTCCTTTGTGATGGAGGATTGCAGGCCCACACCACCTCCTATGACACAACCGTAAGAAGCTTCATGCTTCAAGTCAGCTTGGTGGATTCCACTTGTATCACAAAACGATCATGGATGTATTTGGTTAATACCAAGCCAGACATCTCATGGTTGGGTCAACACTCTTTGTCAGTTCATGGTGGAGCCTAGAGAGTGCATTGGGTGGCAAAAAACATGTGTTCGTGTATCTTTGTGGTACCTGTGAGATTATGGTCTGTGACCATCGTGAGAGGAGATGGAGTTCCTTTGGTTGGCTATACAGATTCAGACAGGTGATGTCGCTGGATGAAGAGGCTGTGGTGTTGTTTCAATTGGGCTTAGCATTGTGTCTGTCTCACTTAGCAAAATTCAAGGCTTTGAGTTCTACAGGCTTCAGTATATGGCTGCTTCTACCAAAGGCCAGAGGTTCTCGTCAAGTAGTAGCCGGGTGGGATTGTTCTACAGCTGAGGCCTACCGATTTAATCGGTGATAATCAAAGTTGCATTAAACTCTGAGAATCCAGTTTTTCATGATCGGGTCTAAGCATATCGAGATTTGTTATGACTTCATCCGTGACTATGTTCAGAGAGGAGCTGTGGAGCTACAAGACATATCTACCCACAGAGAAGCAAAAGCTGCGCATATTCTCTCACCAAGGCACTCCTCTAAGGGTGAGGCAATTTTGTATCTTTTAGGGACAAGCCTTGAGTGGTGAGTAACACTTTCTGCAGAAGAGGGAGTGTTAAAATTTAATTAAAAATACCCAAGGCAAGCTTCTCATCACTTGTATTTAAGGGGTGAGAGTGCCTAATGTGGATTCCTCTAATCATTTAATTCTAGAGATGCAAATTAAAAGGTGACTTTTGAGACTTAGAGAAAGTGGGTAAGTAAAGTGATTTTATCCTCAATCAAGATTCATCTAATCTCATCTCATAGGATGATGACTCCTTAACTACCTCATGAGGTCGATTAGGTAAGGAGGGTGCACCATTCTTGGTTGTTGAGACATTTGAGAGAGAGCAAAAGAGAGCAATTTTCGAGCTTGAGAAGAGGCCATTTTTTACAGAGCTAGGGCACGCATCCCAAAACAACAAACTAGCATAGAAATCAAGGAAGGTACAACATTGAAAGGTCGCATCAGTATGGATTGGAGCAGTCAGACAAGTAGAGCAGGAAATGTAATCGAGGGAAGGTACAACCACAGAGAGGGCCGATGGTAACGGATTTTCTAATTTCAGATAGCAGAAAAGAAAAAGTACAAAACCGAGGCTAAAAAGAACAACAGCATCGTATCGGATTCTATACAGCTTGTACCTATCTCATCGATTGTTATTTTGGCACGAATTTCGAGGTGAAGTGGTTGTGTTGTTTTGTGGAAGTTTTGGCACGCTTCCCAAGGCTACCATAATAACATTTATTGTTTTGTTTTGGGTTGTGACTATTGGCACAAATTTCAAGGTGATCAGACAACATTTTGGAGGCACAGAACAAGGAGCAGACTCAGAATTTATTGCATAAAATTTTGGAAAGAGTTTTGTGGAGTTTCTCTCATTTTCTAAGGTGAAGACTTGGCACTGTTATTGAGATAAGTTTGTCATTTAAATTTCTCAAGATGAATATGCTGTAATAGAAATTTCTCCGAAGTTTAAATAATAAAAATCTCCTCTCTCAATGGTTTTCCTCTTGTGGTTTTTCCAGGTCGTTGTTAGACCAAAATTCACTGTTAATTTTTCTCAAGCCATGTGTTGTCATATTTTATTTCATAACCATGTTCAATCCTCATGTTTCGGCCTGAATTATTTTGTTGTATTTAATTGGTCGCTATAATTGGCTTAAGATTAAACATTACTGAAAATCAACAGATCAAACCTGGCTGGGTCCTAAATTTTACATCTCTACTAACACACATCCATCATATAATTTATGGCATACGACTAACCATGTTGATTTTCTAGTGTTAATTAGACAAGCACAACAAGTAAGTGGTAATTACTTCCAATGATATTACTTTTAGTAAACTCTAGAACATCACTAAGTAATTACACTTAGAAAATTTCAACCACTTAGAAACTTCTACTTTCCTTAGATCACTTCCCACGCAGGAGAGAGAAAAATATGTGTCTATTGTTTTGTCTTTTATAGTAATATTAAATTGATCCAAAAAGACACGCCTCTTTGAAAATAAATTTAATTTGTTTTCTATAAATAGTTGGAGAATACCTCCCAGAATTCACCAAAGATTAATTTGCTATAATCCATCCACATATATTTGACTTTGTTAAATTGTTCCTCCATAATTCATGCATTCTTTGCATAAATATAGGTAGAAGTAAATATGCAAGACATTCCTCATATATTTAGGTAATTAGACATTTTTACCAGAAATTAATTTCCACCATAACTTATGGAATTATTTCTATAATTTAGGTAGGAGTAAAAGTAAATATGTTTTACATAGAGATTGCAACAACCCATAAATTTAACACTCCCAAGACTTTTTTCCTGGGCCCTCCTGCAGAGGGGAGTCAAGCCTACCTACTCCTTTGATACCATGTTGAATTTTCATACAATATCATCTCTTATGAATGAATATCTTATTACAATGATGAGTGTTGTATGTGTGTGGCCAAGACTACCAAGGTGAGTATTTGGCAAAGATGTGGAGAGCAAAGGTGGGCTTCAAGAACCGTTGTCCGGGTTATTTGGTCTCGATTGGAGATGACTCAAGATTGGTGTGAGAACCAGATTTGCATTAAGTCGTCAAAGAATTGTCGATCCTGCCATAACATGCCTCGGGTGCCTTCTTTAATCCATATAAAGCCTTCTTCAATTTGCACACCGAAAGTGTCTCTCAGAGTTGTCATGTACTCAACGAAGTGTTATGTGACTACAACCATTCTTCCTGATCAAGTTGCCATCTGTGCCATAAGAAGAATTTCAATCCTTCCAGATGTTGAAAGCTACACACTTTGAGTCTTATGTCCTAGAAGACTAAGCCAGGGCCATCTCCATTGGTCAAATTACCATGACCAACTGGGATAATTTCATCCCTATATCGAACATTAACACTGTTAAGAATAACATTTCAAATTACATAAAATCTCAACAGGACAACATGATATTGTAAAGACCCATACCGATCCTAAATATACTTCAATAAGACTAAGAATAAAACCATAAACCATTCACCATAACATGAACACAAGAATATAGAGAAAAACCCTTAAGGTACCTTAACACCTCATATATTATTCCTTAAGGAAGGAATGCACTCCTCAAGCAACATCTGCTTGTTATAATGTTAGGTAGCTAGAGGTAGTGGGGGCCTAGAGGGCCCATATAGTGATAAGAGGGAGGCCATTCAATGTAAGGTGACACCACCATATTATTAAATAAGACCCACTATGTAGTTAGATATAATAAATGATAGTTAGATACAATAAACAAGAGGACTCTCTTTAGAAGGTTCTACTTCTAGAAGATTCCTCCTAGAATGTTCTTAGGTGATGGTAGCAATATAAAGGGGTTCACAATATAATGGGACATGAAGATAAATATTGTATCAGAGTGGAAATTAATAGGAAGATGCCCCCAAGAGCAAGTGAACAGAGAGGATTCCTCCATAATAGGATCCATTGTATGGTGCTTCCCTCCCTCAAGGGTTTCATAATAAAGTGTGGGTTCTTCTATATTGTTCTTTGAATCTTGTGGGAGTTTCGTAGATGCAAGTATTTGGTTCTTAACACCAGATCAAAGCACTTTCCTTGGCCAACAAGGGAAGAAATTTTTGGCTCTATTTGGCAGAAATTTCTAAAACAAAAAAGGGCAGGCACTTTATTCAAATATGAAGTTTCATTTATTGAATTTGGAAACAAATTGCATTGACCTCGAAAAATACCCAATTTAAAAAAAAAATCAACCTAAAACGGAAGTCCGGAAAGTGAAAGCATGAGCATTTTAAATTCAACATTTTTCAAGGTTTTTCCAAAGCCAATGATTTTTCTCTGGTCAGAAGGCTTATTGTTCCCATTTTTGGGTTTTTTCTAAGGATGGCTTACCGGATCAGCAGAAAGTTAATAAATTTTCATAGGGTGCTTAGATTGTTACTAGATCAATTACATTGAATAAATTATTTTAAGAGATTTCTTTGGTATATTTTATGTGGTATTTTCAACGACTATTTCCTCTCAAACGCTCAAAGAAATTTTACATATTATCAAGCATTCAAAGCCCAATTGTATGTCACATTGCATAAATTCTAGATGGCCTCAATGTACATTCAATGATAGTTTTCAGGTATTCAAGATTCATTGGATAGCATGCTGAGAGATTTCTTATGTATGTGATACTGTGGATGAATATACTCAAGAAATATATTCTTTAAGGATTTTGGGGGTCGACAGATGATTGGTATATGGATAGTTGTCATTTCGGATAACAACCACTTCCATCTTTTATTTGGATGACTCTACTCCACCTTCTGTAGAATATGCAGACTGAACATCAAGGTCCCACATCAATTTCTAGTTACCAGCGTTCAGTCTAGATATTCTACAATGGTATTGTTCCTTCCAAATTCAACTTTGACCATTTCCCACCATGTGGATGAATATTCTTATTTGGATCCACATGATAGGTACGATTGGGAGCATCATTTTCACTGGTTATTGGGTGTCGACATCTTCCATGTGGAGTTCGCATGAGCACTTTGGACATGGAACCTCGGCTTACAATGGTGGTTGGACTATTTTAGCATGGTGGCTTCCATTCTCAATGGGACCCTGTTCTCTAGTCTACTTTAGCACTATGGACGACACTTATCCATGTAACTCGGTATATTAGACATCAAGCCGCTGAGGACAACGCTTCATAAGAGGGATGGAATGTTAGGTAGCTAGAGAGGTATTGGGTGGGGCCCAGAGGGCCCATAGTGATAGTATGAGGCCATTCATCGGGCAGGACTAGGTCCACTATATTATTAAATAAGGCCCTACCATGGTAGTTAGATATAATAAATGGTAGTTAGATACAATAAATGCAAGAGGACTTCTTAGGCTGTTCTACTTCTAGAAATTCCTCCTCTAGAATGTTCTTAGGTGATGGTAGCACTATAAAGGGGTTCAAACAATGTAATGGGACAGAAGAGAAATATTGTATTGTGAGTGGTAGCTCAATAAGAGGATGCCCTCAAGAGGCAAGTGAATAGGAGAAGATCCTCCTAATAGGATCCATTGTATGGTGCTTCCTCACCTCAAGAGTTTCTATAATAAAGTGTGGTTCTTCTACATTTTTCTCTAAATATTTGTGGAGTTTATGTATGCAAGTATTTTTGGTTCCCAATGATATAAATATGATACTTCAAGTTTGATTACTCCCTATACTCAACAGTTTCACTGTGATGGTCATATTTAGGGAATGATTGCTTGCATTTGAATGAAATATGGATAGCAACTAATAATGCATTGAATGAATCCAAACAAGATATCAAACTAGCTAAGTTGTCAATGACATGGAAAGCAAAGAGAATACAAACAGAAAAACTAAATTCATTTTAAACACACTGAAAAAGAAGAATGCAAATTGATGCCACTAACAGCACAAATTCGCCTTAGCAGAATCTTAATGGTAAGGAATATTACTGCAAAGAACAAAAAGGTAGAAAGAAAGAAAAACTACACATTTCATTCGATAATGTGCATTCAAAATTTGCAGACAATCTGGCATTGAAGCTCTTAAAAGCATAAACAAACCATCCCAAAGACGTTTGCAACAAAAGTAATAACTCATAAAACATATGTATGTCCACTAACTTCAAATGACATGAGAAATCAATCATATATAAATTAGAATCATGCAGGTGATCAAAGATACCTCATCATTCTGAGTATCAAGTTTAAGTTGGCAACATTCACAGTAGATGAACTGCCGCTGTTGGTTTAAATATCCTTTCCTGCATATTGGGCAAAATAGCCCACCATTCTGCCAAAAGAGATTTTATTTTAGCAACATGCCTCAACAGCAAAGAAAGTTGTATTTTACTATTGAGTCCTGAAATTTATATAAAACCAGCCACTTATGAAGGAAACAATTGAAGTCAAATTTTCCCATACAAAGGAAGATATCAACATGCAAATGGACACAATGTGATGTATGTAATGACCCTAATGGGGTTTATAAGGGACTAAAGGGTCAAATATATATGTATATAGTGGCTTAGCCTAATTGTGGACCTAGATAGGCAAGGAGTGAGAACTAGTTTGAGGAATAGTCAATATTTAACACGTTGACCTATGATTATTGTACTTGGATGTATTTGGTTCTCTGGAGTTCTCCTAATATCAAAAGGAATTATTGTATGACAAATTGTAAAAATACTTTTGGCAGCTGTGCTCCACATAAATATCCAGTTAACATTGTGTGTATGCAAATTTACCATACTTTATTGTGTATTATGTCCATTACAAGCTGTATCAGCGCAGAGAATTCTTGGTTGTACACCTTGAAGGAGTACAACTCACTGTTGGAACTATAACGTTTGCTAGGGACCATACAAATTAAGTGAGACTTGAAGTACTGGAAATAATACATCCTAGTTTATACCTAATCCTGAAACCTTTCTAAATCTAGTAGGGTTCACTGGAATATATGTATCTAAATATTATGAGGTCCAAATTGAGTGAGACCAACAGCATTTGAAAGATGAAATCAAAAGGTGTTACAGGTCTAAAATTCAGAGCTGTTAGGGAAAAAACTTTGGAGATACTAAATGTACAATATTTCTCTCTAGAGAGAGGATAAAAATGAAAAGAATTGGTAATTCATCCATAACTTCCTCTTGGAAAGTCCAAATCAAAACAGACCAATGGCATTGAAGAGAAGACATTTCAATGTGATACATGTCAAAATTTCAGCAAATTTGGAGCAGAAATCTTGTAGATTTAACATGTATAAGGTCAGCTTGCAGAGCAATCCCCATAGAAGGGAATAAAAAGGTAAGTCCACATAAATGGTCATAAATTTCAATTGGACTGTACAATTTTGGTGATTCATGAGGCGCTTGAAAGAGGACATAGAGAATAATATATGTGAAATATTTTGGACAATTTGGGATAAGTCTTGTGAAGATAGTGGTGCTGAATGTTAGGGGTTTAGACACAACCCCATGTTCTTGGTCTAGAACTGATAAGAATGCAATTTTTAATGGGTATAAAGAGGGGATTGAACCTAGAGAATATCTGAATATTGCAAAGGAAAATGGATATGTTCTTTTATAAAAAGTTGTTAGTGGTGAAGGTCCTGATTGGTGGGATAATGTTGACGGAGACACAAAATTTCACTACACTTGGGATGAATTTGAAAAAGTGTTCTATAATAAGTGGATAAATGAAACTAAATCAAAGAAAATGGATACCCTCCATGTTAAATTTGAGGGAAACAAGCAAGAAATCAAGGAGGAATTGAAGTGTTTTCTCCAAAATCTGCACTTCAAAAGATAAGTCCAATCATCAAGTACAAACCCTAGAAAACTTGTGGACATCATCCATTGTCACCTCAATGATTTTCTTTTACACTTTAAGTCGGCTTTCCTCCAGCACAAGGGAGGAATCCCTAATAAGACTACAAATCTGTCCTTGTAAAGCTGATATAAAAAACCAGATTTGTAGAATGACAATATTTTGGGATTTTAGATATAAAAGGAGAACCCAAGCAAGACCTAGTGCCTTGTACTTTGGGAAAATGGAGTCAAAAGCATAATTTGATGAGAAGCTTGAAATGAAAAGGAGAAATCAGCAAAGGTATGTAGTACATAAACCCTACCAACCAAACCAACCACATTGATACACAAGGCTGAATGAAAAGCTCATAATGATACAATTCCATCTCGAATCAAGCATCAACTAGTATATCGTGCAACCATCAATGCAAAAGAGAGCAGCAAACAGCCTTCAAAAAATAGAATAACATGCAACCTTTTCTTCATTAATAAATCTGGTTACATCAAGAGATCAAAGAGGACTGAACGTCTCTCATAAGACACCTTCTCCAAATACAAAACAGCCCATAAAATGTGTAAACAGCTCCGAAAAGAAAGATATACCAGCAGATTTAATGTGGCAGCCCCAATCATCAATGTAATCTACAGCAAAAGAAGAAGATGTGGTAACATAAGTTCACCAAAATACCTTTCTTCCCTCTATGCTAACCTACAAAATAACAGGTGTAATTTGGCTCATAGGGTGTATTTCCTCCTCTTGAACTTCTTCCATGCAAATAAAAGGTGCTTCTCCTTTATAGCCATTCTTTTCTAACCACCTCTCAATAAAAATATATTTAGAAAATACTAAAAGCCTCAATAAAATAGTATAAAGAAAGCCCTAGAAACTTCCAATAAAATATTATTTAGAAACCCCAAGAGATTCCCATATTTTCTAATAATTTATTTTAAAGAACGTCCTAGAATCCTCCATTAAAATATCTTTAGAAGTATCTAGAACCCTTCATAAAATGGCCAATTTAAAATTTATAGAAGCATTCTCTTGGTGGAGCACTCCTCAAAATCTGCCATGCTTCCTTCCTTGAATCATGCATAGATCACATTTGTCACCACCCAAGCTAGGGCACTCCTAGAAACTTCTTTGACCATCGAACCAATGCTCATGTGCCATGTGTCAATGTCCTAATGCAAGCCGTCCTTTTGGAAGCTTCTCCCTTTTCTTGTAAGTGTTCTAAAGCTCCATGTAAAGATGACTTATGCATCCAAATATGTAGAGATTGCCTCAAGGAATGTGAAAGGTACCCTCAATGGAGAAATATGCATAAAAAAATGTAGCAAAGCGCCTCAAAAGTGATATGTTGCCACATGTGCAATAGTGCCTTCAAATATGTCAAATTATCAATGGAACACTCTGAATACGTGAACATCCTTCTACATGTGAGAGAAAAGGTAATCACGGATCTCCATCACTACCTCTCCCATTTATGATAAACAACGTGATGCTTAGACCAATGACTCATACCAAGCTCCCAAAATTCACATCTCCCGGTATAATGCATCTAAAAAGAATGCCTCCTAAAATGTAAAATGAACTTTGCATTCTAGGCGCATTAAGGAAGAAGACAAAAGAGAAACTTGCACAAAAAGATGATTATTTCTCCAAATTGCAAGCCCCTAATTAAATATGTATTGAGGAGGTTAAGAATTTAAAGCAAGGAAAGATCAACAAAAGGTAGAAGGAAAATGATGAGTCAAATGAAGAAATGGCAGGGAAAGATGAAGAAATCAAAATGTTGCATAAACGTAATAAAGATAATCTTAACAATGTTACGAAAGTGAAAAGGTACATCTACAGAGGTGCTTGACCGCCTCCAACATAGGGTGGTCAACTCCATAAAAAGATGAAGAGATGCATCATCGATGCTCATTTGTCAAGAAATTTTATTCTGACAGGCATGTTTGGTCTCAACACTTTTTTTTGTAATCGAAATTACAGACTCTCAAGGCGGGTCAATAACGTAATAGGTCTACATGAGTCATATCTAGGCCAGTTACCTTGGGATCAGTTCATCGGGAGAGTTCCTTTCACCAAGGTTTTTTATCCTCAGTTTATCACTGGCTTTTCAAAATTTCAGCCTTATTGATTTCCCTTGAGTTTTTCCCTCACACTTGCAATAATTCCTCCAAAGTGGTGAACGACGTTCTAGTGGGCTTATCTTTTGGTAACTATTGTAGGGAATCATTGTAAATGACCATGCAAGACATCTTAGAAAATTTCGCGGAATTCCATTGAGTCTAGAATAGTTTTTTTTAATTAATTAATTTTTAATTAAATTCCCCTAAGTTTGGAGGTTCAATTAATTAATTATTTTTGAGCAAAAATTGTAAAAACTAGGTCCTTGGACTTTTGATAGGGGTGTTTGTGCTCAAAAGAAATGGAATAGCACCCCCTACATCCATAGACCAAGTTTCAGCTCAGTCGGACAACTTTTGCTATGGGTTTGTCCACCAGGAGTGTCAGTTAGTCAAAAACAACAATTTTAATTGCTAAAGTCCAAACATAGCAAAAATGTAATTTTTAAAAATGAGTTAAAAGGATGATGTAAAGATGGATAAAGGTGAGATTTTTCTTGACCTTTCCTAACCTTTTCCAACCCTCACATCACCCCCTCACCTAGCCATTAAGCAAAAACGTCACTTTGCCTAGAGTGGTGTGCCTCCCTTCTAGAAAGTCTCCAAAAAGTAAAAAAATGATAAAAAAAATCAATGGGAGACTTATGCTATCCCTTGGCACGCTTTTCCTAGCCTCCCACTACCCTTTTTGCTTAATCCCGATTCCCAACACCTCACAACTCATTTTTTCCCTCCATTCCTTTCCTCTCCCCCAAGTGGTGCGCCCTCCAAGGAGAGTTAACCCCCCCCCCGATGGATCTCCAAAGAAAATTCGTTTTTTGATGGTTGGGCTCCTTTTTCTTCTTTGGCACGCATCCCATAAGTGTCACACTACTCTTTTG
>SNQJ01S0189204.1:0-16092 GCA_010110895.2 Picea sitchensis | reverse complement strand
TCACAATTTGTTAAAAAAGCAGCTGAAATCCCTAAGGTGTTCGTTTCTGCTCCCTCAGTGTAGCCCCTGGCTCTTAGACTAGCGGACAGAGGATTGATCGACCAATTTATTGGATTGTGGCCATCCCCAAAATCCATGCACCTCTGGTTGGAAGCGAACTGGCGCAAATTGATCTAGGGACAAATGTCGATAGCCTTCAATGGTAAGGGATTCTTTGCCTTTCTGTTTGAAAAAAAAGAAGATAGAGATCTGATTTTTCGAAGTGGACCTTACTTCATGGGGGCCAGAGGAATGTATTTAAATAAGTGGACTCCTGACTTTAGCCCATAAAATGATATACCCTCGGCAGTCCCAGTCTGAGTAAGACTGCCTTACCTTCCCCTCCACTGCTAGAACGATGAAACCATAATAAATATAGGAAACACCCTCGGAAAGTACATTGACCGTGTTGAACCATGAGAGGGCCTACAGGCTTGCGCCAGACTATGTGTAGAAGTAGATCTAGAAAAAGGTCTCCCTGAAGCATTACAACTGAATTTAGACAGTTAGTCATACATACAACAAGTGGACTACGAGCAAATCCCCTTCAAATGCAAAACTTGTCATGAATATGGACATTTCGCCAGATCTTGCCCTCGAGCCAAAGACATGCAGGACCAAGATCCAAAACAAGATCATTGGCAGCAACCAAAGCAGAAAAAAAACAAACGGACAAACTCAGTCCATCCCGGCTCAGAGTCAACGAGAAAAACCCCCAAATCCAAAAGAAACAAGACCAAGCTCTCCACAAAAAGAAGAATCAAGTCACAATAGATATGTCGAACTCAACTTAGAAGGAAATGTAGAGGAAATCAGGGAATATCAGGAAGAAAATAACAGAAAGGGACAAGAAGAGGTAGGAGAAGGGAACAGCAAAGGCAAAGAAAAAGAAAAAGAAGTCTTGGACTTGAGTGGGGACTCCTCAAAATCTCTCCCCAACCAAACCTTGGAAAACCCAGAAATGTCAGAAGAAGAAAGACAGGACACCTCAGAAAGTGATTCTAATCTGGAGCTAACTCAACCATCGAACACCAAGAAACCTAGAAGAAAATCTCAAAGAAACAAAAGAGAATCGCCGGCAGACAGAGAAAAAGAACTAGGCATCCAAAAAACAATCAAGGAGGCTCTAAAGAAAGATGAAAAATATGGGGAAAATAAGGGAGCCCAACATAATGGAGCAGCATCACGGCTCTCAAAAGGGGGGGGCACCAAAGCACACTGATAAATGATGAAAGTTGTCTCCTGGAATTGTAGAGGATTGGGAAGCAAAGTTAAGAAAGAAGAAGTTAGAAAGTTGATTCAAATAGAAAAACCCTCAATCCTCATACTTTAGGAGACGAAAAGGAGGGAGCAGGAAACCCTCAAAGACCTGCAAAAAAATTGGAACAAAAGCGAAGGGCGAGCAGTAAGTTCAAGAGGAGCCTCAGGAGGAATAGGTACTTTATGGAAGACTGGGGAATTCGAATTAAAGGATCAAGTGCAAACCCAGTTCTAGCTAATGGTCATCCTCCTCAAAAAAGACTCAGGTATGCAATACTCCATAATAAATGTTTATATGCCAAATAACTATCTAGAAAAAAATGAATGTTGGCAATCCCTTCTGGACCTGGCCACGAAACCCCCCCCCCAGGAACCTTATTATTGTTGGAGACTTCAATACAACCAGAGGATCAAAGAAAAAGCGAGGAGGCTCTGTGGTGAGGGATCAATTCCGAGAAAGGTTGGATGACCTTATCTTGGATCTGGATCTTTTTTATGTTCCTTCGAACAAGGGAATGTACACTTTTATAATAGAAGAGCTAGCCCAGGGCACATAGCGACAATATTAGAAAAATGTCTGATCAGTGGCTCACTCTTGGCACTTTCAGACAAGTTGTTCTCTTCGAACCTCCCTTGGGCAGGTTCTAATCACCATCCCATAAGTCTGGTCTTCGAAGCTAAAAACAACTAGGGCCCCATTCCCTTAAAGCTCAATCCACTATGGCTGGATCGCCCTGAGCTCATCCAATCCATTTTCCAAATATGGAATAAGTGGATCACAGGCTCACCCAATTACATATGGGAGTAGAAGCTAAAATTGGTAAAAGATTTCCTAAAGATCTGGGCAAAAAACTCTTCGCAAAGCAAAGCCAAAGACAAAAAGATGCAGCTGGAAAATCTGTAGGAGGAAATGGAAACTACTGAGATCCAACAAAACCACATCATTCAAGAACAAAAAATCCACAAAGAGTATCTACAAGCACTAGCATAAGAAGAAATCACTTGGCGCTTAAATTCCAGAAGCCTTTGGTTGAAAGCAGGAGACCAAAATACCTCCTTCTTCCATAACCAAACAAAAGTCAGGAATTGGACAAATCAAATCTCATAAATCAAAACACCTGATGGAGAAGTTCTTAAGGACTTCAACCAAATCAAGCAACACGCTTCCATGCATTATCAAAATTTATACACCATGTCCGGCAGGGTTGAGAACCAAATAATTGAAGCCTTTCTCCAACACATTCCTAGTAATATCACTGAGGAGGACAACGCTCACCTAGAAAGACCCATTGAAGAAGCGGAAATTCTAAAAGCTCTTAAACAATTCCAAGAAGACAAAGCTCTGGGTCCATACGGTTTCACCCTACACTTCTATAAAAAATGATTGCACATCATCAAAAAATACTTCATAAGGATGATATGATTTGCACACAAGGAAAAAAAAGTTGGGAGGCGCTACCAACTCTTCCTTCCTAGCTCTCCTCCCAAAAGATTATGGAGCCTCTTCCCTTAATCGATTCAGACCCATCTCCCTCTGTAATATTTCCTACAAAATTTTCTCCAAAATAATCGCAAACAGGCTAAATCCCCTTCTCAGATCGTTAATATTGTCGAATCAAGGAGGATTTGTAGTTGGTCACCATATTTGGGATAAATTAATTTTGGTTCAAGACGAAATTCACGCCAGTAGCTCTCGAGGAGACTCAAGCATGACTATAAATCTAGATATGGCAAACACTTTCAACAGAGTGGAACATAATTTCCTCTTTAGAGTCCTGGAAAAATTTGGATTCATTCAAAACTTCATTGCCTGGACAGATTCCTACATCGCCTCCCACTGGATAGCGCCCCTCCTAAATGGAATACTTGGTCCTTTCTTCAAGGCGTCTCGGGGGTTAATATAGGGATGCCCCCTATCCCCCCTGCTCTTTGTAATCATGGCAAAATCCCTAAACTGAAATCTAGAATGGGAAAGCATAAATGGCACTATTCTAGGAATCAAAATCACCCAAGGAGTTAAAAGACTGAATCACTCTCAATTTGCAGACGATACAATCCTCCTAAGCGAGGCCTCAAAAACTTTGGCTAGGAGAACTCTTTAATTTCTAGATACCTTCCTTCTAGTCTTGGGAGGGCTCTCGAACAAAGAAAAATGCCAAATCTACGCCTGGAATGTTTCTACAATCATCAGAGCAGGAATTGCTCAAATCATGGGATTCGCCATTACCCAGGACTGGAAATCCTTCAAGTACTTGGGTCTCCCTCTTTGCACTAAAGTGCTCTCGGGTGATTTTTGGCACGTATCTATCCATAAGGTTAAATAAAAGATGGAAACATGGGGATCAAGGTGGCTCAATCCAGCAGGAAGGGTGGTCCTGATCAAATCTGTTCTCTCGACCCTTCCAATTTATCAATTCTCTACCCTACTAGCCATCAAGGGAATCTTAAAAAAGTTGGTGCAGCTCATCCGTAAATTTTTGTGGCAAGGAGGAAAATCCAACCACAAAAAATTCCACCTGGTAAACTGGGACATAGTCACCCTGCCCAAAAAAAGTGGAGGCCTCAGAATCAGAGACCCCAAAATCACCAACTTAGTAATGGGAGCTAAACTCCTATAGAGGATAGTCACAGGAGAAAATGATTGGTGGAAAATGGCTCTCATCAAAAAATACAGACTCGACAAAAGAAAAAGAAGCATGGATAAACCCCAAACCCCGCAAACAGGTTCCCAAATCTAGAAATTAATAAGACTCGCCACCCCCTCTTTCAAAGAACATCTTTCCTAGATCCCGGGAAATGGAAAAACAATCAGAATTTGGCAAGACCAAATTTCCGGGTAGATATTAATCCTTGGGAAGCAGAGATTACAGAGTTAAAAAATTGGATGTTGGGAACACGCAAATGCACCCTCTTTGATATCTCAGCCTGGAACGAGAATGGCATGGAAGGATTGAGACTTGGGGAGAGTGCCTAAGCACTTGACCAATCAGGCACACCATTTGATTTCTCCCCTGAAAGGGGCAACCCCCATCCTTAAAACCACTGTAGACAGTCGGGGATGGGGGAAAAATGGATACTCTGCAAAAGAAGGTTATGACATGTTCCTCTCTATCACGAGAGAACATCAAAACTCAGTAAAATGGAAAATTATCTGGAGCCATGACTCCCTCCCCAAAGTTAACTTCTTCATCTGGACCCTAGTGCATTAGAAAATCCTAACAAGGGAAAACCTTATGAAAAGAGGATTCCACTGCCCCTTCAACTGTCCTCTTTGCCAAAATAGTCAAGACAATATTCATCATTTATTTTGGAATTGACCCTTCTCGTGAATGGTTTGGAAAATAGCTTACGGGGATTTGTCCAAAAATATAAGATGGCCCTCAACTCCAAATCCCATCCTGGGAAATTGGGACAAGTACTACGAGGGATCCTTTAAGGACAAGCCAGTTATGAAGCGAATCTGGAAGGCGATGCCAAAGTTTGTCTGTTGGTAGATATGGTTAGCTAGAAATAAAAAAAAATTCCAGGGGATTGTCTCTCCTCCTCAAGCAATAGCTGTTAAAGCCAAGCTACTCCTCTCGTAAAGTATGAACTCAAAACCTCTAAAGGTGGAAGATCCAATCAATTGGAATGACCAGGAAAAAGATTGGATGGCAAGTTTCAACCTTAAGACCTATAAGCACACAATCGCAACGCATAGATCAAGCTGACAGTTTCATAGTATACACAACATAGAACCTTGGATCCAAAAGCAAAAATTTCATACCCTTTGTTTTGATGGATCCTCAAAGGGAAACCTAGGGGAGGGGGGGGTTGTCTTCGAACGTGGAGGGAAAAAATCCCTAAGTTACCACTAGAATCTTGGGATAGCTACTAACAATAAAGTCAAGGCCTACCCTCCTCCTAAAAGGAATACAACTCATCCTGACTCAGAAAATTCGAAAGCTCAACATTCTTGGAGACTCCAAAAACATAATAAGAATGATGATCCATGGATCAAACCCCAAAGATCTAAGCGTAAAGCAAGTCATGGATAGAGTAAGGATGGCTTCCCGAGACATCAAGACAACCTTCTACCACATAATGAGAGAAAACAACACTGAAGCAGATAAAATGGCAAATGCAACAATAGGGGAAATGCCTGGTTCCGTAAGTATATATGGAGTGACAACCTTAGCCCCCCTGTACTAATGATCAAGCTTAACTATGAAATGGTGGGGGCCAATACAAGAAGGTGCCACACTGAGGCTCCAAATAGAAGCAAAAGGCTCATACATAGGAGAGGAGCCCGCACCCCTCAAAGTGACAAAAGAGGGGGGGGGGACCTCGCGAAGCTGATAACGAGCCCACCCAAAACAAGAAAGAGCACAACCAACAGCACAAGGATGAAGCAAATCAACATCCACGTGGATCAGGGCTACCCTAGGCTGACCAGGTGGCATGGAGCACATTCAAGACTCTTTGTTCGAGGTGAAAAGGTGGTCAACGATATCTCCAGAGCCATCATTCCGTGAGGAGGTAAGCCGAACAACACACCAGAGCGCATGGGAGATCCTGTTACTAAGCATAAAAAAGATGGTGGAAGTGGTACAGGAAATCCATCCCACATAGCACATTCACTTCCTTGACGTCAGTCGCACCTCCAGACTCGAATTGATGGCACCTGATGGAACAAATCGTAGGGAGGCTCCTTCAAGAACCTAGGTAAGTACGCCCTATCCATTAATGGACCCATGCGAAATCATGGCGTCATCCTTGCCTAGAATTTTGGTTATTTCGGTAATTCCCTCTGTTCCTTCCTCACCCATGTTCCATATTCTATTTATCCTTGTCTCTTCATCACCCCCCTGCTATCTCTCGACTTCGCTCTGAGCTTATTGGTGTCTTCCTTACTCTTAGAATCAACGCTTTGAACCAATTCTTTTGGCCCTCGGGTCTCTGGGTCCTCCCTCTCTCTGAGCCTTGTCTCGACTTTGGCCCCGTCTGGTCTCACAGTGCCCCTCTCTCGCTTTCTGTGGTTCTGGAACCGTAGCCCTCAGAACTTTCGAGACCTCCCAAGATTTGCAGCGTCCTCGGGCCTTTCTGTTCACCCCCCGGTTAGACGGTCATCCTCGCCCCTTCCTGTTCTCCTATTGCAGAATAGAGACCCCCTTTCCTGTTCATGGAATTCCTTTTGTCCCCTGTAGAAAAACCGAGAAATTGTCAGGACCAAATTCTCTTCGGCAAATGGAACAATGCAACAAGGAAACGAAGCTCTGATGGATTCGGGAAGCTTGGGAAGAGGAATGCAGTGGGTGTAGCAGAATCAGAGTACAACTTCGAGCAATGGGAGCCAACAAAACCTTTAAGTTGGAAACGCTCTCCCAACACAGATTCATGATCGAAAAGCTCTAGGATGAAAGCTTTCCTCAGTTCAGCCAAATTGAGGACAACTGCCTGAAGATGGAGACCACGCAACAAAGACTAGAACAGTTGGAAGGCACATAGTCACCTCCAAACAATCCGGGAGAGTAGCAGGAGAATTCGAGGCATGCACAGTCAAACTCGGTCAACCAAATCCCTGATATGAACGAGCCGCACCCAGAAAACATGGTGGACATGCAGCACATCAAAACAAAAACAGGTAACTAAGTCCCATAATCATAATGTTTTATCGTATAATCTGTATCAATGGTATCTATTTCCGGAGCTATCTGGGAAATTCAACTTTCATAAATTTTGAAAAGCAAGGGGGATGTTTCAAACTCTGCTCCAACTTCAATCCCCATTTTTGTAAAAGCCTCTCTCTAAGAGGGAAAACTTGACGGTCTATATGAACATTTTTTTTGTAAAATCAGTGGATTCTTCCACACAGTTAATACAAATTTTGCCAGTTTTTGTTTAAAAAAAAGGAAAGATAGCAAAGAATAGGTGCTAAAAATTTCAAGATCCGGTTCATTATATTTTTGGAGATGTCTCTTGTGGAAGTTAGGTTTTGTGACTAGTCCTGAAATTAGTCTCAAACGAGCCATATTTTTAGTTTCACTATAAAAACATTTCGGTGAAGTTTCAGACTTTGAAATTTTCATAATATCGAGGAAGCGTAGCGAATTACCTGTGGAAGGATTTTTAGAATTTGAATCCTTATAATTTTTGAGATGTATCTTGTGGAAGTTGGGGATTTTTACTAATCGTGAAATTAGTCTTAAACAAGCCATTTTGGTATTTGTGCTATAACCTTTTATCAGTGAAGGTTCAAACTATGAAACTTTCAGGAGTTTAAGAAGTCATATCAAAGTACTATAAGACAAAATTTCAGACTCAAAAGGGTTCAAAGTTTAGAGATATATCATGACAAAGGTCAGTCATCCAAACATACTCCAAAAATTAGGGTTTGAAAGGTACGTACCTTACAACTGGCATAACTTTTTATTGGAAGATTTGTTTTTAGTGATTCAAAATTTGTGATAAAGAGAAAATAGAGGGAAATTATTATTCTTATCCCACATGGCTCAAAAAATGATTTCAACACCAATTAAACCTCCAGAAATTTCATTTATAACTCATTAAGAAAATGAGGAGATACATAACAAGCTATTCAAATGGGAGGACCAACTTAGTGGTTTGAGTGTTAGGTCAATAAGAAGTGATGAGTTTGTAAATACACAAAGAAAAATTCAAGAGATTAAAAAGAATATGGAACAAATGGAAAATAAGATTGATGAAAATAAGGAAGAAATACAAAAATCCATGAATGAAATGCAAAAATCCATCGAAACCATTCTCTTACAGAAGATCCCTAATATGGACAAGGAGATCCAAGGAAATCATGAAAATAAGGAGAACAAGGTTGTTGAGACTCAATCACATATGGGGAGTATTTTGTCACATTTAGAAAGCACAAATANTGGCATAACTTTTTATTGGAAGATTTGTTTTTAGTGATTCAAAATTTGTGATAAAGAGAAAATAGAGGGAAATTATTATTCTTATCCCACATGGCTCAAAAAATGATTTCAACACCAATTAAACCTCCAGAAATTTCATTTATAACTCATTAAGAAAATGAGGAGATACATAACAAGCTATTCAAATGGGAGGACCAACTTAGTGGTTTGAGTGTTAGGTCAATAAGAAGTGATGAGTTTGTAAATACACAAAGAAAAATTCAAGAGATTAAAAAGAATATGGAACAAATGGAAAATAAGATTGATGAAAATAAGGAAGAAATACAAAAATCCATGAATGAAATGCAAAAATCCATCGAAACCATTCTCTTACAGAAGATCCCTAATATGGACAAGGAGATCCAAGGAAATCATGAAAATAAGGAGAACAAGGTTGTTGAGACTCAATCACATATGGGGAGTATTTTGTCACATTTAGAAAGCACAAATATTGAATCTTGTAATTATGATCATTCATTACTCCAAGATCCACTTCATCGGGGCTTTGAGTCAGCACCAAGGAACTAGTTCATTCCAAAGATCGATATGAGGAAGTTTGTTGGTAAAAATCATATAACATGGATATTCTAGATGGAGTAATACTTTGACCTACACCAAGTGCCAAGCTTACAAAAGGTACATATTGCATCCTTGTATTTAGAAAATGATCAATTTGTTTGGTATCAATGGTTTTGTGAAAGAAAAAATAATTATATTATCTCTTGGTCCATTTTTACGAATGAATTGATACCACATTATGGGGATATTAAGAGCAATACATTCATTAGTCAATTGATAAATCTTTGGCTAAAAGGTCCAATTACAGAGCACATTCAAGAATTCCAAAAGCTCAGTCCCAGGGTAAAGAACATTCTCGAGGATAATTTGATAGATTTCTTTATGGGCACTTAAAAGAGAACATTCAACATGAGGTGTGTGTCTTTGAACCTAAATCCCTAGAGCAAGATTTCAGTATGGCAAGGAAAGTGGAAAAGAAAAACATAGCCACTAGAAGGGTGGCCACTAATAGCTATAGAGACCACCATGTTCCCTCTCATAACCTCACTCAACCAACAAGGTTGACACCTCAACAAATGTATGAAAGAAGAGTAAAGAGACTATGTTTCAGTTGCAACAACAAGTACAATAAGGGGCATAAATGCGGTGAGAAGAAATTATTCTACATAGACTGTGAAGGAAAGAAGATCGGGAATTGGAACAATCACAAGATATAGATCTAGAAGAGACTACTCCAACAATATCTTGCCATGCATTGGTCATCATCAATACTCCAAAAACCCTCAAGATACAAGGATACATCAAAAAGAAAAAGGTAATTGTGTTGTTTGATTATGGTAGTACACATAACTTCATCAATTACAAATTAGCAAAAGATCTCAATTGCTTTGTATTTCCAGCACCAAAGTTTCAAGTAATGATTGTAGATGGAGGTACCATAAATTGTTTTGGGAAGTAACATAGTATTAAGCTAAATATGGGGGAGTATTTATTGGATAGTCCCATGATTTCCATCCAAATGGGGGGTGTTCATGTTGTATTAGGGGTCCAATGGTTACAATCACTGGGAACGGTGACCCTTAATTTTCAAGATCTTTTCATGAGATTTTCCTCAGAAGGAAAGTAAATTGAGCTTAGGGGCATCCAAGGGAAACCATCTAAGGTGATAAGCTCTAATAGAATGACAAAATTACTTTAAAAGGGACACCATGGTGTAATTGCACAATTGTGCTCACTAGATGTTCTAACATATATACTCTCTACTCTAGTGGATCTTCAAATAGTTATCAACAACCATTCCAAGGTATTTGGAGAGATGCCTAAAGGTCTTCCTCCTACTCGAGATCATTTCCATGTTATACATTTGCAACCAGGAAATATACCACCTAACATTAGGCCTTACAGGTATCCATATGCACATAAGAGAAAGATTGAGTGTATGATCCAGGAAATGTTAGATGAAGGCACCATTCAACCTAGCCAAAGTTCTTTATGTTCACTAGTAGTGATGGTTATGAAGAAGGATGGTTCATGGCGTATGTGTCCATATTATAGACAACTCAACAAAATGATGATCAAAGATAAGTTTCATATTCATGTCATTGATGAATTATGAGATGAATTGCATGGAGCAATTTTCTTTACTAAGTTGGATCTTCATTCAGGATATCATCATTTCAAAATGAGGCAGGAAGACATTCCCAAAATAGCCTTTAGAACACATGAAGGTCATTATGAGTTTTTGGTTATGCCATTTGGACTTACTAATGCACCTTCAACATTTCAAAGCTTGATGAATTCTATTTTCGAACCCTTCCTTAGAAATTTTGTGTTAGTATTTTTTGATGACATACTAATCTACAAAAAATCTTGGGAATAGCATGTACAACATGTTGACATAGTACTACAACTTTTGGAAGAGCAACAAATTTATGCAAATTCTTCCAAGTGTGCCTTTGGGGTTCAAGGAGTGGAATATTTGGGTCATATTGTACCTCGTGAAGATGTAAAAGTGGACTCTAACAAAATTAAAGGTATGAGGAAATGACCAATTCTCAAAACCTTAAAGAAAGTTAGAGGATGCTTAAGATTGATAGGCTATCACCTACAACTTTGTCAAGAACTATGGTCAAATAACAACACCTCTAACAACATTATTAAATAAGGAAGCATTTTCTTGGACTCGAGAAGCAACCAAAGCTTTTGAAAAAATTAAGGAAGCTATGTGTACAACTCGTGTCCTAGCCACGCCTGACTTCACCGAAGTATTTATTGTGGAGTGTAATTCCTCGGGAGATGGCATTAGTGCAGTTTTAGTCCAAGAAGAAAGGTAACTTGCCTTTGAAAGTAGCCAACTTAAGGGAAAAACCTACTCATACCCATTTATGAAAAAGAAACATTGGTCATACCACGTGTAGTTAAGAAATGGCACCCTTAACTAATAGGAAGACACTTCAAAGTAAAAACATATCATGATAGTTTGAAGTACTTTTTGGAGTAACAATTGTCTTCAAAAAAGAAAAAAATGGGTTACAAAGATGTTAGGTTATGACTTTGAAATTATCTACAAGAAAGGAAAACATAATATTGTGGTAGATGCACTTTCAAGGAAATAAGAAGAAACAGAAGGTTCACTATGTGTTATTTCTATTCACAATCTGATTGGGTGGAAGAATCAAGGATAGAATGGAATAATGATTTGTTATGGGTATGCAAGTTCATTCAATAACTACAAGAGGACCCCATTGCATTAGATAAATTTGTATGGAACAATGATTTTCTATGGTATCATGATCGCCTATATTTCTGTAATAATTCCCTACTCAAACAAAAGGTCCTTATGGAATTGCACACTTCTCCTATACGAAGACATTTAGGGTTCTTGAAAACTTACCATCGGATCAAGTTGGATTTTTTCTAGAAAGGTCTAACTTATGTTCAATAGTTTGTGTCTAAATGTGTGGTCTGCCAATAGAATAAGGGAGAGACAATCAAAGCGTCGAGTCTCCTACAATCATTAGATATACCCACTCAATGTTGGGAAGAAGTTTCAATGGATTTTATTACAGGTTTACCCAAATTTGAAGGAAATACTACCATCATTGTAGTAGTGGATTGACTGACAAATTATGCCCATTTTTTCTCTCTTTCTCATCCTTTTAAAGCATGTACAATAGTCACAACATTCATGGAAGCAGTTCAAAAGCTACATGGGGTCCCCAAGATTATTGTAAGTGATAGATATCCAATTTTCACTGGAAAGTTTTGGACTGGATTACTTTATTGTTTGGGTACTTAATTAGCTTAGAACTCATCCTACTATCCTCAATTCAATGGCCAAACTAGGATTGTGAATAAAAGTTTAGAAGGATATCTTCGTTGCTTTGCATATGATAAATAGATGCAATAGGTCAAGTGGTTTCCCTTGGTAAAATGGTGGTACAACACATCCTTCCATACCTCATAAAAAATGCCCCCATTTTAGGCACTTTATGGATATCATCCTCCATCCATCACAATGCCCTTAAAAGGGACTACAAAGGTTCAAGTTCAACCAGTGGAGGAACACATAGGGCACCAACAAGAGGTTATCAAACTACTGAAGGACAACATGATTATGGCACAAAATAAGATGAAACAACAAGAATATCAACATCACATTGAAAGGGAATTTGAAGTGGGGATTGGGTATTTTTTAGGCTACAACCATATAAACAAATGTCCCTCAAGCAACAAAAGAAGGACAATAAATTAGCACCCAAATATTATGGCCCCTATAAGGTATCGCAAAGGATTGAAAGTATGGCTTATAAATTCGAGTTGCCTCCATCTTCATGTGTACATCCAATTTTCCATGTTTCTTGCTTAAAGAATCTAATCGGTGACAAGATCTGAATCCAAATTATTTTACCAGAGATTAATGAAGGGAAGATCATACTAGAACCAAAAACAATCCTTGAAACAAGGATTAAGTAGTTGTGAAATCGAGCATTTATTGGGTACCTCGTAAAATGGAAGAACCTACTAGTGGAAGAGGCAACATGGGAAGATGAGTTATTCATGTAGAAACACCCACAATTAATCAAGTGTCGAGGACAACACTTGTTTAAAGGGGAGGGGCATGTTAATCCCTAGACAAATCCCCGTGTTAAGTATAAAACCCCTTATTAAGCCCTAGATATTGAATTATTACATTTCCAGTGTTATATTTGTATGTAGGCTAGAACCCTTTGTTGCACCCCTTCATTATAATTGTACCCTTTATCTCCTTTATGTATACCAAGGAGACCTAGTCTTAGGAACATCTCATATAATCTTGTACATTAAATATATTGTAAAAGGAGGTTTCCCTCTCGAAGTGGATTGTTATACATTGATTTTTTATAATTCCCAAGGCATTGATTCATAACATTTATTAACCCAATGATTTATAACCATTTGACAAAGGTGACTCCATGTTTTACACCATCAACATGTCACTAGGCTCACTTTTCCTTGCATTTTATGCATCCTTCAATCCATATTGACATAGAAGCTCCTTCTAGTTAGTATGACTCACTTTTGTGCCTATGCGAGTTTGATGTTTGTAAAGCTCGAAATACCGCACCACACTCAGTTGACACAAGGTCATGTCGATCGAAGTTGTCTTTGATAAAGCAACCTCTTAGCAACACAATGAGATCTTCTCATCAATGAAGTGTCGAGATCAAGTTGGTATGCACCTTGTTGGTGCTAGGAACGTGGCATGATTTTATGGTGTCACATGCAATGCATTACAAACTTCATGACAAAATTAATATCATTCATTGCGGTCATTTGGAAATTCATCCAGATAGATTTATTCAAACTAAGATGATTATAATTCTAAGTCTCGAAAAGTATCCAATAATCATATATCCATCCTATCTCTTATGATTCCACAAAAACTCACAATTGATGAGGCACTACATAATTTTGAAGGATTGCAACTTGTCACCATCCCTTGCATGTTTTTGTGCGACTCAAGAGACAAACGTAACCAAAACATTAAGAAGTTTACTGATTTGAAGAAACCAAGATGATTAAAACTTTACAAGTTATATTTGGAATAGAAGAGGGACAAGCCAACACCATTCAACATAGTTGATATTGAATCGCATTATTGTTGTTATTGATGATGGAGTTAGATTGATTAGGCAAGCATGCAATGTATCTTAGAAAAATCAATGACATCTTACTTAGAACTTAGGTGACATCCACTTCCATGTTAATTACATGAAGCAATCTAGTCTAAGAAAACACAAAAATAAACACATCTTATATATATGCTATGCTTGGGTGATAACACCTCGAAATTCTGATAATTATCAAACCCATCTCCAAGGAAAAGGGTTAGAAATGGATGCATCATATGGCAAGCTCAATCACCAGTTAGGTATATATATCCACATACATTGTAATGTTGTCACTATAAAGTAAAATATTAGAAGATTTAGTTACCTCTCAGTGGAGATATTATTGATCCTTCATTAGTCCCATGATAAAAACGCAAAGGCCCCTTTTACTTTTTCAAATTTTCACCTCTAGACATGTCCCAGTGACTCTAGGTTTACATGTGAAAGCTTACTGCTATTAAATCTCAAACGATAATTAGTTATTTCCTAGGTACTTGGAACCAATCCTAGCCATGTTTACAAAGTGGGATGCGCATAACCTTTATGTACGTTAATTACAAAGAAAATATGATCCCTTATTGTGCATTTATTTGCATCGACAAAAGTTGCAAGAGTTAAATGGTGTGCGAGCATGATAAGTTATTCTCTTATTTGTGTTGCCAAAATCATCTTTGTCATTCGATAATGGTGAAAAGTCAGTGTTGAGACACATCTAGAGTAGATCCTTAAATATTATCAATTGATATGATGTTATATAAACAACCAACATAATTGAGTCACTATTTTATGCAAACGGCACGACGATGCTATCAATTTTTTGCCAAGCTCAATTTTCATTGCATTTGACGCATCACTCAATTTGCAATGATATAGAAGCTCCTTCAATTTTAAATGACTCTCTTTTATGTTGAGGTGAGTTTAGCATTCATAAAAGGTCGCAATAGCTCAATGAGTAATCACTTTATGTAAGTGTGCGTCAAGGGAAATTAGTTGCAACAAGGTTTCTTTTTCAAGGATGCAACGAGATTGTTTTCTTGTAAGCACAATCTCACCAACAAATTACTAAGGGTAAGTTTATACTTCCCTCATTTATGAGTGCACAACTTGATTACGTAGGCCTCTTGTTTGATTATGTAAGTCAATCGCAGAGTTCCAAGGAACACCATGGCATGCAATCAAAGGGTTATCATTGGATGGACTGTGCTTCGATCATGTAAGTTGATCGCAAAGATCCGAGGAATATCGCAACATGCGATTGAAGGGTTCTTAGCAGATGGGCTATGGTTCAAACGCAATTTTGAATGAATCTAATGCAATAGTAAATGCACAAATACATAGGTGTTGCAATGTCATGTCCAATCCCCTCCTTTCAAGGCAGATTCATGTAACAGTTTCAGTTTAAAGTTGAATGCAACTTGAGGGAACTAAGAGTCGTTCAATGGTGATGCTCCAATTGGTGGTTATACCTACACCACCATTCCATTGCCACGAATTTGAGCATGTTATTACTCACATTTCCCATGTCTAAGATGAGACATTTGTTAGTGAATTAGAACTATAAAATTATAGAGAGGCATAGTTCAATGAGTTGATTTTGACATTCATGTCTTTGATGGGGCATGTCACATCGATAAATGTTCATTACGAAGGATGGTGAGATTAGTGGATGGAAATAAGATAAGGACGATTATAGAAATATGAATGATAGAAAAATTATGCTCATAAATTTTTGGGAGTTTGAGCAACATAGCTAGTTATTTCTCTATCACACATGTTCAGAGTCGATGCTTGTGTATCTCTAAAAGAACAAATACGAAGCTTGAATGATATCATGGGTGTGATTAATGACAGTTATGTTGAGTCATATCATGTTGCATCTATTTTGTGTGACATTCCTCCAAAAGAAGCTTGTGTTGGATTTTGTTTGGAAAAAAGAGCACTAGCTTGAACTTGCAAGGAAGAAGGTAATTTATAAACAATGGAACACTAGTGTGCTACTAGCGCTTGAAGCTCCACCTACACCCGTCAATGATCAAGTAGGTGACAATGAACTGGGTGTTGTGTATTTTAATAGAGAATGGTATTATTTTAATAAAAATATTGGTCAGTAGTGGAACACTAGAGGTTCAAGAAATATGCACCAATTTGTGAGAGCAATTCTTTAGTATGGTATAAAATTATGCCGGAGCAGACAT
>SNQJ01S0189203.1:1901-15515 GCA_010110895.2 Picea sitchensis | reverse complement strand
GCTGTCCTACGTGAATTCAGAGACATGTTTGTAGATGAGATACCAGAATTACCTCCTAGAAGGGAAATAGATTTCTCCATAGACTTACTACCCGGATCAACCCCTATCTCAAAAGCACCCTATCGAATGAGTCTACCAGAACTAACAGAATTAAAAATACAATTACAGGAATTGTTGGACAAAGAGTACATCAGACCAAGTGTCTCGCGATGGGGAGAACCAGTCCTCTTTGTGAAAAAGAAATAAGGTACTCTAAGACTATGTATCGATTATAGACAACTAAACACAATGACTATTAATAACAAATACCACTTACCAAGGATAAATGATCTGTTTGATCAAGTTGGGGGGGGGCAAGATCTTTTCAAAACTGGAATTATGATCCGGTTATCATCAAGTTAGGGTAAAGGACCAGGACATAAACAAAACAACTTTTCGAACAAGATACAGACACTATGAGTTTGTAGTCATACCTTTCAGACTCACTAATGCACCAACCACATTTATGTGCTTGATGAATTACATTTTTAGTCAGTGCTTAGACAAGTTCATAGTAGTATTTATCGACGATATTCTGGTCTATTCTAAAATGGAGGAGGAACATGATGAACACTTAAGAATAGTTCTGCAAACATTAAGGAAACACAAACTATACACAAAATTTGACAAATGTGACTTTTATCAAAAAGAAATATAGTATTTAGGTCATGTCATTTCCTCGGAAGGTATTGTCGTAGACCCAAAAAAGATAAAAGCCATTATGGAATGGCCAGTACCTAAAGATGTGGCAGATATCTGGTCGTTCATGGGAATCACCGGATATTATCATAGGTTTATAGAAGGGTTTTCCAATATAGCCTACCCTATCACATCATTACAAAAGAAAGGGACCAAATTTAACTGGTCGCAAAAGTGTCAAGACAGTTTTAACAAGATGAAAGAATTATTGACATCGACGCCCATTTTGAAGGTAGAAGACCCAGATAAATACTTCACAGTATGTGTTGATGCAAGTAAACAGGGACTCAGTGGTGTCCTAACTCAGGAAGGGTGCGTGATTTGTTACGAGTCCCATAAATTAAAAGAACACGAGAGAAATTATGCCACTCATGACTTAGAATTGGCAGCAGTAATACATGCTTTAAAAATGTGGCGACACTATATAATGGGCAGAAAATTCCTACTATTGACGGATAATAGCGGGGTGAAATATATGTTTAATCAACCAGACCTTAATGAAAGACAAGCAAGGTGGCTATCCTTCTTGAGCGAATTTGACTTCGAGGTCAGACATATCAAGGGTAAGGAAAATAAAGTAGCAGACGCTTTAAGAAGAAGAGTCCATGGGTTATCTGAGATAAATACTAGCAGGGCAGAAAGTGATTTGGAACAAAGAATAAGGACGATAGGTATTAACGATGAAAATTACACTAAGATGATGGTAGAATTTCAAAATAGTATCGCAAACTCAGATAAACCAGATATAAATATTGACAAGAAGGGACTATTAAGATTTAAAAACAGACTGTACATACCAGATTCAGTAGAGTTAAAATTAATTGTTTTAGATGAAGTGCATAAGAAACCGTATTCTGGCCACCCAGGTTACCAGAAAACAATAATAGCACTCAGAAAGCTATTTTATTGGCCTAATATGAAGGGAGAAACAACAGAGTACTTGGTTAGGTGCCAATATTGTCAGCAAGTTAAGGACGAACACCAGCATCCAGCCGGCCTATTACAGCCACTACCAGTACCAGAATGGAAATGGGAGACCATATCACTAGACTTTATAACAGGTTTGCCTAAAACTCAGAAACAAAATGATTCTATCATGGTTGTAATCGATAAACTCAGTAAGTCCTCACACTTTATTCCTGTAAAGTCTACTTTTAAAGCTATAAACAATGCTGAAATATTCATGAAATAAATTTTTAGACTGCATGGTATTCCTAAAATGGTGATTTCAGATAGAGACGTAAAATTCACATCCTCTTTTTGAAAGGAATTGTTTTCAGGGCTAAATACTAATTTGAATTTCAGTACGAGTTATCATCCCCAAATGGATGGACATATCGAAAGGACAAACCAAATCATAGAGGATATGCTCCACATGTACGTAAGAACAAAACCAAACAAGTGGGAAGACTACCTACCTCTGGTAGAATTTGCATATAACAATGGGTACCAAACTTCGACTAAGTTGATCCCTTTCGAAATACTGTATGGAAGAAAGTGTACAACTCCAATTAGCTGGGGAAAACTGGCTGACCGACTCATGGTTGGACCAGAGATGCTCCAAGAAATGGAGAACATGGTAAGGAAGGCACAACAGGACTTAAAACAAGCATAGGACAGACAAAAGAGCTATGCAGATTATAGAAGAAGACACTTGGAATTTCAAGTAGGAGACCATGTTTATTTGAAGGTCAAAGCCCGAAAAATATCGTTGAAGCTAGGGAACTATGCCAAGATGGCACCCAGGTTTTGTGGGCCCTTCGAGATACTAGCTCGAATTGGACCCGTAGCATATCAACTTGCACTTCCAGCTAATCTAAGAATTCATAATGTATTTCATGTTTCTTTGTTAAAAAAATATATTCATGACCCTACTCATAGGATTGATTGGAACTTGGTGTAGGTGGAACCCAAAGGAGAGTTCCATGTGAAACCCCTGTGCATTCTGGACTGGAGAGAAATAACACTTTGGAATAGAGTCGTCGCTCATGTAAAGGTGCAATGGAAGCACTTTAGTCCTGAGGAGGCCACTTGGGAGTTGGAGGGAGAGTTGCGGAAATCTCATCCAATCATGTTCCAGGAAAGGAATGAACACTGAGGACAGTGTTTTACTGAAGGGGGAAAGGATGTGATATCCCCAAAAATAAAATACTTTTGAAATTTAAATTTGTTGGAAATTTAATTCCATTTTAAATAAATTCGAATTTGGAAATTTTTTGCCATTTACGGAAATTTTGAATTTTGAATTTAATATTTGTAATTAATTATTATGACTGTTGGGTAGAGTTCTGATTGGGACTAAACTAACTATTTGACCATGACACTTGTATAAAAATAGATGATTTATATTAATTGCAGGAGGACAAATGGAACAACCATGTTAAAATCAGTTGACCATGACTCCATGAGTGGGGAACAAGTTGGAACTACCTCTAGGCTGATTATTACAAGTGGAAAATAAGAGATTTGGCCATTAGCAACCCCTGAAAAATGAAGGGTTTAGAAAGCTGTGAAAATCCCCCCAAGGGAGGGAAAAAGGCCTGGGAAAAATTGATATATAGCATATGCGAGGAGGCAGGACACTGCCAAGTATGCTGGGAAAGAATTTGAGCTCTCCTTGCTGTTATGAACACTACAGATTGAGTTTGAGGCAAGAGGAGCCCATTGAGACAGATTTTCCTTGCTTTTATGAGCACTGCTGAATAAGTGTGAGGCAAGAGGATAACTGTTGGAATTGGAGGAAAGTGTTGAGGAGGAGTTTCCAAGTTCGCCCTCATGGATTCATGGTTAGGCTAGGGGGTGAATCGGGAAAGTGGTTTTGGCTTCCCTGTTCTACGGTTGAGAGGAATGTGGTTGTTCCTTTTGTCTTTCCGCAAAACTGTTCCAGATATGTAAACTTGTCCTTCTCTATGTGAATGATCATATATATTTGTTGTAATGTAATTGTGTGAATGATTATTTCTATTTTTGGTAATGTATCTAACTATACTAAGTTGATATGGACTCCCTAGACAATATCCGTTCATTATATGAAGTCTTATAATCAAGCAAATAAATTCAGGGATTGCCCCTCCTGAATTAAAAACCCGAGACAGAGTTATTCGTGTGCAAGTGAATTGATAGTATAAATTCATCTATAGGCAAGGGTTATTAATTTGTAATCGTAATATCAGACAAATCTAGATTGAGTAGGTTTATACTTATAGATTCATGTATTTATATGCATATATTATTTTGGAAGCAAAAGATAGAATCATAACTTTACTTGGACCTTTATCTCCAATCTAAATAATCACCATGGCAGAATTGAACCATTTGGGTAATGATTATAGGGAATTTCGAAACGGGATAAAATGATTTAGTATTATAGATCTAGAGTATGTCGAACCAATTTTTTTTTCTAGCGTTGAATACAGGGTTGTCTTCAAGGCAATAACCCTGGTATTTGAGATTTTAGGATATAATGAAATCTGAATGACCCCTTTAAATTGGGCAATTGAATGCTGTGAAAAATAGAGGTCAATTGAGTTTTCGGCAATTACAAACACCGAACTAAAAAAAAAAAAAAGGGATTTCATGCGCCAAGTTACATTAATGATCGGGGTTTCGGGGTTCGGGATGTCGGGGTTACGAACACCTGACCTTCAATAAATTGAAACACGAAAAGCCGAATTGCGAAATGTGAAGGGACTGTGGGCCCCGCATTTCGAGATTTCAGGGTTCGGGACGTCGGGGTTTACAAACACCTGTCGTTCAAACAAGACGATACATGAAATGCCGAATTGCGAAATGTGAAGGGACTGTGGGCCCTACATTTCGAGTGTCGAATTTTGGGGTTTAGTAGAACAAAGAAACTCCTTGATTCTGTAAAGTGAGTCCCAAATGCCGAAATGTCCACTTTGTGTTTAACCCTTTTTTCTAAAATTATACTCGGTCTTTGCTTGAATGGTTCGTGCATCTGATTCTATACCTCTAATTGTGCTAAGATGAAATAATTTCCATGGATTACATCAATGCGTTGTGAGGAGTTATAATCAAAGACTAAATCCGGGAATGGTTCCTCCTGAATCCAAATGCTAGACCAAAATTATCTACATATGAATTTAAAGAACAAATCCACCTACAGGAGTAGATTTTAACCTTGAAATCATATTTCAAGGTAGGATTGTCTATGTAAAGATGAGCTTGAAATATACCAAACTATTTATAGGCACCGATTTACTTCTGTAATTGAAGTTCTAGCAGACTTACCTTTGAATAATTGAATCTGGAAGAGGCCTGTACACATAGTACTTATAGATTTAAATATATATATATATATGTGTGTGTGTGTGTGTGTGTGTGTGTACAAAAGGTATACAGATACATGTACAGTTAGTACTGCGTATAGACCATTTCAATAGATGAAGTAGAAAGACCCACGCAGAAACCTGTCGTCATAGTATTCAATAAATAACTGTGGGCCCAGTATTTTGAGGTTTCGCGATTCAGGACTTCATGACTCTGGTTGCAACGTTCTAAGACTTTTGATTTCCTGGGTCCCAAAATGCCGAAAAGGGATTAACTGGTTTGGCTCTTCCTGTAGCCTTCGCCCATACGACCACGCCTTGTGACCTGGGCTATCTCCTCGGAGCGCGTCGCAATTTCGAGGTTTGTAAGGTTGCGATGTAACTCTGACCTTTCCTCCTTCTAATCCCCAAAGTCTGAAATTTTCCCCTCGAAGAGATCAACGGACCTGATTCTTTAAGGATTTTCGCAAACCAGGAGTTCACGATGTAGCATCTTCAAACCCCCTTGCTGCTCCAAAACCTGAACTCTGAATCAGTGAACTTCAAGGCACAAGATCAATGGCTCTTGTTGCTTCTCATCCAATGGACGCTATTCCTCCTGAGCTTCTGAACACTAAAGGATGACCAATCTTAACTTCCACACTGATCTATGAAATCCAACGGTCCATGGGATTTCGGTACCTTTCCCGAGGAATTTTCACCATCTGTTCTTCTAAGGATATCTGGCCAAAATGATTTGGCGTTCTACCACCAAATCTTGACTCTGCGAGACGATCTTCTATCCCCGCCTCCCTTTAGGTACTTCGAAGGTGTTATCCCTTCTGAGCTTTATCCCTCTGAACATCAAGGGATCCTTTGACCTAAGTTTAGACATCACCTTTATACATTTGAGTATGTTGGTGTAGTTTGGGAATTTAGGGAAGAATAGAGGATGAAAGGAATTTACCCACAGAATATTTTATGTTCGAATAGATTAGACTAGTGTAATAATATCCTTATGGACAGAGACAAATCGTCCCTTCTCTTAAATTCTAAACTTAAATGAAAATTGATTTATGTCATAGAAAAATATATATTTTTTATGGTAAATTTGAGGTTCATTACATAGGAAGCAGAGGGAAGGTAGATAGTGTTTTTACAGTCAATAATATTTTTGCAGCATGGTAGCAAAAGGATAATAAAAATTTATTACATTCAGAGAACCTAGCTAGGGATGAATTCTAAATTTAACGTTGGAGGAAAAGGTGAAATGTTCAATTGTCTAATTTAGAGCATCAAATAACAGATGAATTCCAAATCATTTATTTCCAATTAAACTCTTGAAGATAAAACATTTAGTGGAATACAAAGAGAGGGAAAAAAAATACACATAGAAGGAAGATGAAATTCAAAACACAATCACAAGAATCTATTCGACAACACAGGTATTCCAACACAGGACGAACACCTTCAATAACCTCTCACACAACCATATCAAAGATCAACACACCGATGTTTTGACATGGTAAAACCCCTACAGGGAAACATCCACGACCCCAACCAATGAAACCACTTGGAGAAGTTTATTAATGCAAAAGAAAAATATTACATAGAGATTTTACAAGAGATTTTATCACAAACAATCATCTAAAAATGACCCTCCATGCTCTTTAAATATAGATCATGGACCAATAGGGTGTTAAGCTATGGATTAATGGTCATTAAGATTGAGGAGAATATGAACTGTCGGATCACTCTATGTCAGGAACATATCGTGACCGACAGATTTCCTAACTAAAAATGCATACTAATTCATACTAAAGAAACACACATTTACCTAACGACACATTAGACCAAGTAGATCTTAACTAACTCCTAAGTGTATAAATATCCTAACATCCCCCCTTAAGAAAATCTTGGGATATGATCGAAGGATTTACAATAGAAACACAATAGGAGAAGGAAGGAGGAATTAGAGCCTATCCCCCCTTAATGAGAACTTCCTAAACTCCTAACATAGATTGAAGTTTGGAAAACTTCGCTTGTGTAAGAGACTTTTTGAAAATGTCTGCAACTTGATATTTTGTAGGACAAAAGAGCACTTCAATAACTTGATCATGAATGAGCTTTCTAATGAAGTGCATGTGTATCTCGATGTGTTTGTTGCAATGATGTTGAACTGGGTCTTTGGAAATCTTGATGGAACTCTTATTATCACACCAAAGGTTGGTCGGATGATGTTGTTGGAATTCAATCTCTGAAAGAATCTATCAAATCCATAAGGCTTCCTAACTTGCATTTACCGCTACTCGGTACTCATCTTCTGTTGAAGAAAGTGAAATAGCCTGTTGTTTCGTAAAGGCCCAAGTGACAGGTCTTGAACTGAGGTTGAAAACACAACCTGCAGTAGACTTCTTATCATCAGGGTTTCCAACCCAATCTGAATCAGTGAAACAAACCAATAAAGGAGTCCCCCCTGAACTGTAATGTATCCCAAACTGAACTGTACCACAGACATAACGAAGTATCCTTTTAGCTTGTTTCCAATGGATTTCATGGGGTGTTTTCATATACTGGGCAATAAGACCAACAACAAAGGAAAGATTAGGATGGTTATGAGTCAAGTGTAAGAGGCTACCAACTAACTGATGGTACAAGGTGGCATCAACTTCAAGAGAAGTACAGGTGGAAATAAGATTGACTCCAGACTGGAAGGGATAAGGGGCTGGTTTACAATTGTCCATGTGAAAGAGACGAATAAGGTCGCAAGAATACTTAGAATGGGAAAGAAAAATTCCTTCATTGGTTTGCAAAACTTGGAGGCCAAGGAAATAGTTCAAAAATCCTAAGTCTGTCATTTCAAATTTCTTCTTAAGGCTAGTTTTCACATGGTTTAAAAGTTTTGAGTCACTACCAGTAAGGATAAGGTCATAAACATAAAGGAAAAGGATTATGAGATGGATTTCTACTTTCTCAGTGTAAACATTAGAATCATAATGGCACCAAGAGAATCTGGTGTTAATAAGAAAGTTTTCCATTTTTTCATACCAAGCTCGGGGAGCTTGCTTAAGACCATAAAGATATTTCTTAAGGAGAAAAACAAGGCTATAGTCATTCTGGACATAGCTAAGAGGTTGTTCCATGTAGATTTCTTCATGCAAATATCCATGCAACAAGGCCAATTTGACATCCATCTAATGGACCTCCCATTTATGTGAGGAAACAATGGAAATAACAAGGTAGATGGAATTCATTTTAGCTACAGGGGAAAAGGTTTCATGATAGTCGATTCACTCAACTTGGGAAAATACTTTGGCTACTAACCGAGCCTTGTTTCTTTCAACACTTCCATCTTATGCATACTTATTTCTATATACCCATTTACATCTTGTTATCACTCTGTAATTTCTCAGGCTGAAGAAGAAATGGGAAGAGGTAACTACAAAACCACTTTGGAGTCAAGGATCTAGCCCTCCAAGACTTAGAGAGGGATCTCTCTGTTTGATTTAGCTTTGTTTGGATTTGATGTTAGTCTAGTTATAAGAGTATAGGGTTGGTTTATAAATTGGTTGGATGGAACAGGAAGGGAAAGCCATTGGGAAATGGAGTCAAATAGATCTAATTCAATAAAGGAAGGTTCTACAAGAAAACTTACAGGGAAAGGTAGGCACTTTGTTGGATCCTTTAAAATTTGATGAATGATTGGGAAGTATTAATGGGTGGATCAGGTTATAACATGGCAATTAAGAATACTGGATTTAACCTTCAAGTGGAAAACATTGATATTGCTTTAAACTGGAACAGGGTGTTTTAAAACAAATCTTGAACTTGATTCTCTTTAAAACCATAAAGAAAAGAAACACATATGAAAATAAAGAAAACATAATTATAGTGAGAAACACTTCACCAACATGAGTGAAAAAAGAATCCTGCAACTCTTATAGTTGTATTACTGCATTTGATAGACTGTGGCTCTATGAGCTAATTACAATAACGAGCATTTTTTCCTCAATAGGGTCCAACTGATCAACTCTTTACATTTGAATTACAAAAATATATAGAACAAACTCTCCCACAGGATCAGGAGGTCGAAATCAACAACCTGGCCAAAAATAGAAACAAATCCCTGAAAATTTTGAACTGTCTGCCATGAAAGATGGGTCGAACTACTGAAAATAGAGGTCAAATCAGATGTGTGTATCTCAAAACATATGATAGTTTTGCAACAAATTAAAGAGGTTATTGTATATGATTTTGTCCTGAGAAAAAACCTCTTTTGGTTTTTCCAAATTCATCTCCATCTCTCCAAAACAGCTACCAAAAAAACATGACAAAATCAGGAAAATTGGAACCTAAAAAATGGTGCTTAGAGATGGCTTCGATTCTCCCAATTCCTGACACCTGTGAAAAAAATCAGAGAGTTTATTGTTCTTCAACCCGTTGTGGAGAAAAAAATCTCTCAATATTTAAAAATTCCTCTTGGTTTGTTCGAAATTTCCCTCGGAAAAAAAGTGGTCAAGCTGGGAAAAAATGGTTTTGATTTTTGGGAAAAATAGTTTTGAAGGAGGGAGAGTGGTTTTTGGAACCCCCCTAGAGTGGTAAGTGGTATTAGGGGCAGGGGGTCCGATTTCACCTGATGGTGACAAGTGTCCTCTGGAAAACCACTTTCTCGGACGCCCCCCCTTGTTAAAGTTAGGATGGATCGGGGGGGGGTCCGATAAGATTATGGGTGTTGATTAATTTTTTGGGATGTGTGAAGTACGGGAGGGGAATTGATTTGAATTATTATTTAATTGATTTTTGATTTTATTTTGTTTTTATTATTATTTTTTTTTATTTTTTTACGTGTTTTCATTTTAATTTTATTTGTTTTATTCTTATTTAACTTTTGTTTTATTTATTTTTTACATGTTTTTTGTTTTTGTTTTTGCTTTATGTAATTTTATTATATATATGTTTTATTTATTATATGTATTTTATATTGTTTTTTAAACTTTGTTTATTGTTTTAACTTTTTAAAGTGTTTTATTTTAATTAATGTTTTAATTTTATTTTTAATTGATTTTTATTTTATAACTTTTATTACATTATTATAATTTGATTTTGCATTGTTTTTAATTGTTAAACTTTTATAATGTTTTTGTTTATCAATTATTTATTTAAAATTAATTATTAGCCTAACCTAATTACTAATTATTAACACTTATTAATTTAACCTAATTAATTATTTATTATTAATTATCTTATGTTATCTAATGACTTATTAAACTAGTTATTTTTGTAAATTTAACCCTAGTTACCTAACATCATTTCATGTAGGGATGAAATTAGCAGGGGGTGAAAAAATGGAGGGTGAGGGAAAGAAGGATGTAGTAGGGTGATGAAGGTTCGGGTGAAATTGATGGAGGAAGAAGTGAAATCAACCGAGCCCAACAAACTAGATGTCTTCATCATGAGAGCAATGCGAAATAGGTAGTTGGAGAATCAAGTCACCTATGATTATAGGACCCCAACATAGGCTCCACTTTCGAGAGGTGACAAGAACTATAGAATTCTTGAACATGCAAACTAGTGCTTTATCCATTGGGCTTATCCCAAAACTTTATTCTGCATCCTGTACCTGTTCTGATCTTTCAACTGAAAACAAATCAAACTGAAGACTGGAATTTTGAAATTGAGATTGAAAAATCATTGAAAGGGATGCTCAAAGAGTTGAGCTTATTTGCACATTGCTACCTACCCTATACTGTTGAAAATTGTGCTGAATCAAATAATACAAAAATGTCAATTAAGCTATCCAAGAAGTTGTTGAAACAAGTGGATTGCTTGGCTTCTTGTTAACACAATCAAAAGGACAACTTGACCTTTTTCCCATAGAATAAAAACTACAAAGTCTAATGGCCACTGTTGAAAACATGATTGATCCTTTATGCTGAAAAAATCTTCCATGTAGTTTGCTATGGGATTAGGAAAGACATGACCTAGTTCTTGACTTTCAACAAACTTATGGTCATAATTGGGTATGACACATATTCTTTTTACATCGTTATACAATTCCTGATATGGATGCAAATTTTCTACTGAACTTTGAAATGAGACTCTTGCTAAACCAAGACATGTAACTGATTTCCTAATTGTGTCTTGATCATAGCTGTTTTTAAGCTCATAACTGGCAAATGAACCATGAATTTGACAACACAAGTCATCCAACACATCAACTATTGGATATTGCTTGGACTGAGATGACTGTTTTATTGGTTCGAATACAAATTCCTAATTTTTTGTGTGTTTATCATCCATAACATGATTAAAATTTTTATTCAAAAAATGAAATGAATTGAAGGTCAATGGTATAGAGTTATAATGCATTAATTCATATTATGTCTCGGGCTCTAAGCTTTCATTTGGAATTTGAAAATCAATGTAGCTCAAGGGTTGCAATTCTGGGTCTAGAACAACTTCCATATCATCAATGACATCTTCAACTGAGTGATCAAAACATTCTTCATATTTACTATCGACAACTTGTTTATAATTTTCTCTCAGAATTTGAAATGAAGAGAAACATAAGGGTAAAGTCTTTCCACTTACTCTGAAATTTTCTGCATTTTTCTCATTGCTATCATAATTGCTATGCACAGGATGACTGTCATGTTTGAATTGCAACTGATCTTCTTCCTCCCAACAATATGTTGCTGATGGTTTTGAAGAATTCACCTTGGTGTAATCCTCATCATAGTTAACATACTTGGGTAGATCATCCATGAAATAAAAGTCATCAAACATGCACTTCATATCAACTAGTTGTTCCTCTGAAAGTTGAGTTTGAGTCTCATCTTTGACCAGATTGTGAATTGAATACATGAAACAATAATTTTCCAATCCATGATGCCAAGGGTGAGCTTCAAAGTGTTTGAGAACAATGACCTTTTCTTTCTCTGTAATCAATGGAACATGATGTCTTTGAACATCAAGTTTATCTCTTATGTTGATCCTGTGCAACATTTATTTCACGGTGCTTGCCAGAATGTCTAGCTTCACCTCTGAGGATGTCAGATGCTCCTTTTATTTGTTCTTTCTATATTTTGCCTCCAACTTTGACCTTTTGATCAACAAATGGGATTCCACACTTATTTCACTATCTTTCATTTCTTTGAGTGTTGTGGTGTTTCTTTCCCTCAACTGAAATGTCATCTCTAGATCAAAGGCATTTGGGTAGTGTAAGAGAGCTAAACCAGGAGGTGGCCTTATATCATCAAACATGGAATTGTAAACTTGATTGAATTTGGATGAAAATTGTTGCACTGTTTCTCCTGGTTGCTTTTCAAGTGATTATATTCTTCCAAAATGAGGAAGGGATTCCTCTTGATCACCCATTGATCCAAGAAAACTTTCACAAACAGATTGAGGTCACTGATGCTTGTAGCTGGAAGATATTTATACCATTTCTTAGCTCTAGTTTGCAAAGATAAATAAAAAATCCTAATACTAACATCACTTGTTTCCACCTCAAAAAGGTCAAGATAATTTTCAAAACCTTGAATGTGTTTTTCAGCAGTGATGTAGCCATATTCTCCGTAAAATCTGGGAAGATATTGGAAGTAATTGACAGGGAAATCATGGAATATGGGAGGTAAGAAAAGAGGCTTGTTTATATCTCGGATTTTTACAGGTGTAGCAGTATGTACATGGATTTCAACACTAGGCTTAACCTCTTGAGGCTCATTATGTTGAAAATTCTATTCATAAATTTTGGCAGTATGATCTAGATAACGATCATGAGAAGGGAAGAAATAATTAAAGATTAAACCTATCATATCTTAGATAAACTTCCATCTTAAATACCTGATATTTTAGATGGCCTGGTCATGTTTCAAGTCCTTCCTCCAGTGGAGTCTTTGAATTGGAACTAATTTGGAGCTGATTGGAGTCGCTAGGTGGATGATTCAACCTTCTTGTGTCTGGTCACTATCCACCATCAATAATCAGATCTGGAACTTGATATGATTTCTGAGGAAGGTTCCCAAGTATGGTCGCCACTATGTTAGCACTCTCTAATTTCTCAGGCTGAAGAAGAAATGGGCAGAGGTAACTACAAAACCACTTTGGAGTCAAGGATCTATCCCTCCAAGACTCATATAGGGATCTCTCTATCTGATTTAGATTTGTTTGGATTGTATGTTAGGATAGTTATAAGAGTATAGGGTTGGTTTATAAATTGGTTGGATGGAACAGGAAAGGAAGGTCATTGGGAAATGGAGTCAAAGAGATCTAATTCAATAAAGGCAGGTTCTACAGGAAAATTTACAGGGAAAGGTAGGCACTTTGTTGGATCCTTTAAAATTTGATGAATGATTTGGAAGGATGATCTAGGTGGATATCGGTGGCCACCCACCTTTTCCAATTGGCTCAAAACAACTTTCTGACAATTTTGGCAATTTATTATTTTTAGCATGTTTGAACTTCCGGGGCCATTTTGAGGGTCCAAATGAAGGTTTTTCTAGATAGAGGTTCTCAATGATAGCCAAAGGAATTATTGATCCCCCAAAATGAATCTTCTCGATGATACCTTTCCAACGAGCTATCACACGCCTAAAATGAAGATCGT
>SNQJ01S0189201.1:1517-18254 GCA_010110895.2 Picea sitchensis | reverse complement strand
GTACTATTGCATAGTTTGAATGAGATTGTTATAAATGTGAATGTACTACTACATGCTTTAGATGTAAATGTAGGATTATATGCTTCAAATGTAATGCTACCAAGTAAATGTGTTTAGAAAATATATTGAATGTAGGATTATATGCTTTAAATGTAATGCTACCAAGTAAATGTGTTTAGGAAGTATATTTTGATGTGTATGAGCTTAATAAAAACATTATATATATATATATATATATATACAAACATAAAAAGCTACACTACTCTAAGGAGAGTGGGGCCCCACCCTTCTTAGAGCACTTGAAAGGGGTTTTAACTCCTCCCAAAAAAATACTTTTATTAATAATGTATGTACATAACTCTCATATAATTCAAAACTAATGAGAGAAAATGAATATATAAATACATCCATATTTCTTTTGAGCAGATTTACAATTAGGAGCCATTCTTATAAATAAACCTGTAATACCACACATAAATATAAGAAAGAAAAAACATAAAAAATTGAAATATTTCTAATGCATTATAATAACAAAGTTTTACTTATATAATTAAAATAATTTCATATAATTAAAATGAAACAAATGATTATAGAGTTAGTATTGAATTAAAAAAATACAATTACCTTTTTCCCACTGCATATCTTAATCATCCTAACCAATCTACCTTTTTATCTTTCTATTATACCTGTAAAAAAATATCTATGTAAGAATATTTACTATTAAAAAAAAATAAAAAACCAAAAAAAAAAAAAAAAAATTATAATAATCTAAATGACTTAAATGACTACATACTATAATTATTATTTTCATTACCCCTTTAAATCTCTGGCTAAAAATACACTAAAGATGGTTGAGAGAGATAATATCTACTTTTAAACAGTAAACTAATTTAAAAATACGGTAAACAGTAAAAAAATAAAAAAATACAATGAACATGGCTGAGGGAGTGATAATATAGATATTATAACTAGTGTTGGGTTTTAAGTAAACATGATTCGGGGTGGTTCAAGCATCACAGTATTTTCCATGAAATGATGACTTTTCAGCGATATGATGACTTTTCGGTGATGTGTACCTATGCGATCTCAGGTCAAAAATATTATTAAAACCATTCTATTAAAAATTAACAACTGTATTAGTAAAAGTATTAAAAAACTGTATTATTAAAAATTATCAATCACTAAGATTACAAGAAAGTATTTGGAGAAAAAAACTGTTGGGATTCGATTTAGAAGACAATAAATGATTCCACACATTAACAATTCAAATGAGACATATTAAAGGGCAGATTAAACCGATGGCAGGTTAAACATAATTAATGGCAGAGGCGTAAACCCATGGTAGGTTAAACCATAAACAACAAGGTTAAAAAAACCCAGAGCGTTTCAAAGCAGATGGTTATTATGATTTTAAATCCAGTGTTTTGTTAAATAATTTAAGCAGATGGTTATTATGATTTTTTTTTCTTTGTGAGAAGTTTCTTATGGATTTTTAACACTGACAGAAAAATGATTAGTTATTTTTCGGTGGGGTTTTCTATGTAATTGAATTTACAAAGAACTAGAAACCCTGATTCAAAGTTATCCATCATTATTTCTTATGTCTTTTGCATTTCTGTTTTTGGTTTGCATTCTGCATGTTGCATTTCTATTTTTGCATTCTAAATGCTTTATCTCTTGATTAGATTTATTTTTGCTAAAATTTTGAAACAAGACTGTCTGTATTATAAATTTAGTCATAGAGAAATCAATATAATAAATATATGGGAAAAATCAAAAAGTTTTCGGCCTTTGAAAATCTGATGACCATTTTCACGAACCATTAAGCTAAACATTTGTGCAGAGTCTCATCAGAATAGATCCATCTCTGTTTTTCAACACAAACCCTACTGGTTTTGCAGACTATTATCTTTAGTATCACTGCACTGGTTTGGCATATTTAATGAATTGATAGACAGGCAATGACGAGGATTTGAAAGCACCAGGTTTAATGAAGTCGTCGGTGGGTTAAACTAAAGAAGCAGCAGGTCTAATGAAGTCGGCGGTGGGTTAAACCAAAGAAGCAGTAGGGTTGAACCAATACACAGATGGGTTAATCCAATAAATAGGGGAGTTAAATAAATAATCCAGTTAAACCATTTAAAGATAGAGAAGCTGCTGGTTAATCATGGCTAAACTAATGTAAAAGAGAGAACCAGATCCATCGCTACATACCTACAGTGGGAGTTTGGAGTAGCGATTTCGTTGATCACCTCAACTGCCCTTCCCTCGAAGAGTAGCCTGCAATACAATCCGGTCTCCTCCTCTATCACAGACAGACAGACATGACTGACCCAGACTCAACACACAGACATGACTGATACCAAAGCAAATAGACCACACACCCAGACACCAAAGCAAACAGACCTCAGACACCAAAGATACCATGCCAGACCATGGATAGAGGAGTAGGAGGAAAATGTTGAAAATGTTAAGATCTGATATATAGCTATCTTCTCCACACACCTTCAACTGATAGTTGCGTTTCCACCCACCTTCAACGGATAGTTGTTTTTCCACCTTTGCCTCCCTCTCTCGAACCTTCCATCCGAGAAAAAATTCCTCAATCTCTTCAACTAACTCTTCGAGCTTTTTTTTCAGTTTCCATCGATGCCTGTCATCCGTTTCAGTTCATATTTTTTCGTCAATTTCTATCAGTAGATTCATGCTTTTTGCTAATTTCAATTTAGTGGCATCTAGAGTTTAAGGTCGATTTATTATTTTTATTTTGTGGTTTCCATGTCATCACCATGTCCATCTGATTTAGAGTTTAAGGTTGAGTAACCGCTATGCCATGTGGATGTGAAGGAATTTGATAGGGTTTGCCTTGTCTTTGCAACGCTGTTAGGGTTTGTCTTGTCAGCCTTAACTGGACACAATCTTCTCAGCCTTAACTGGACACAATCTTCTCAGTTAGGGTTTTTCAATGTCAGCCTTAACTGGACACAATCTTCTCATACTTTTAAGGTTTCCTTTAATTGATGATTATTTTTCAATGTTAGTCTTAACTGGACACTGTCTTCTCATCATGATATGATTTTGCAGTTGCCCACAGGCGGTCCTAAGACAGAGCAACATGCAGATCATGGCCTACAGATGAATGATTTTGAAGAAAGTTGCAACAACGTAGATGATGAAGAAGAATTAGCTACTCATTTGGACTACATCTACACTCAGGAACACAACCCATAAGACTCCTAAGATATCCTATAAACTCCTAAGATATCCTAAATATATAAATATAAAATGATTGGCCCATCAAATCAAGGGCATGCACATAGAAAATCAAAAAAAACATTTAAGTCACAATAAAATTATATGCATCATTAATTAGGCATTATAGCACATGAATTCATATTAGGAGTTTAGAATTATAGAAAACAAATTATATTTGTTGATTTTTCATTAAGCTAGGCTCAGCATGAAGTTCATTTCCAATTTTAGCATTTTACTGAACCTTAAACAATTGTAGTTACACCATAAACAATTTGTTGCAGTAACCAAGATTACAAAACTTCCATGCACAAAGTACACAAGATGTATCCTGGAAACCCTTCTCAACAAAGGGAAAACCCATCCAATCTTGCTATATTCTTCAGAAAGACCCCTCCCACACCATAAACCCTAGCACACACAAAGGGTGCTCACAAAACCTAGAAGACTAGCCCAAGAGAGGTGCACGGTTATTTCAGCCAAAGAACAAGTACTTGCTGAAATTTTCCAAACTCATTTGTGTTGTGTTTCCTCAATGGAAATCATTATTTATAGGTGAACATATCCCAAAATTAGTGTCTATTGGCACAATGAGGCCACGACCTCAATAACTCACAATATAATTAATTAATATCTTATACTTTATGGTGGGGCCGACATGCACCACATCACAAATAGGGTTACAACTAAGTATGACTCTTGGACAATATGGCAAGGCATATCCTGCACCCACTAGTGCTTTCTGACCCTTTGGGGAGACGCCCTATTCTCAGCCATGGGGATGTCCTACTCAACCAGATCTCTATCTCACCGTCTCCTGGAGAATCATCTAAGAGTATCACATCATCTCCCTAACTCTCTGCTGCAGGAGAGACCAATACATCATTTCATCTCCATATCAGAGCCTTGACACCAATCATGGGCTTCCTCACCCCACCTGAGGGGCACACAATGTTCCCATCTCCATCTGGAGAGGAATAACACCATCTCATAGACACACCCAGCTCCTTGGGATTCCCTCACCCACACGAGGGCACTGCTTGTTCCTTCTTCATCTCAAGAGGAACAACACACCCATCTCATGGGCACACACCCAACTCATGGGCTCTCTCAAAGTGCGACTTACTCGGTCTGTTTCTGGAGGATGTCTCATGCAAGCTGTAATCATCAACAATATTACCTACATATAGGGGGTGGGAGCGGGGAGAGGGTTAATAAATTTATTATTCAAAATTAGGTTCTAAATACACACTTTAAGATCGACAATGATTTATTCATTCTTTGTTGATTCTCTTATTCCTCTTTGTTATTCCATGCACCAAGCCCTATTTGTGACACATGAATCTCTCACATCTATCAGACTTTATACATTTTCTTAGGCATTACAAGGCTCGACATATCCCCCAAATCTCACATATTATAATATTTATGTATTTTCTCATCGATCCTACAGGATCCATTCGAGGATTTAACCAAAAAATTAACTAGAAATTGAGGGTTTGAACAAGATGAAAAACTGCAATGGAAAGACTTTGTAATGAATCCCCATTTGGTAGAAACAAATAAATGGTCATAGGAATATATTCCTATAACTTCTAAAAATGATTTCTCCCCACCCACTAATGAGTGTGATGTAAACATTGATATACTCAAGACTCAAAATCCAACACCTCTTCTACCAATCTATTTGATTGGTTTTTGTTTTGGGAAAGAGAAGATAATGTATGATATGGGTAAAATGGATCCTTTTGACCTAATTGGGTGATGAAAAGGCTATAATGTTTTTAGAATCTCTATTAATTTCATATTAGTTAGTTGGTTAAATTAAAATAAGGGATTTATTTCAATTACTTGCCCCTAGTTGTGGGAAACACCATAGACAAGGCATAACAATGTCTCATTGATCTCTCTCTCTCTCTCTCTCTCTCTCACTCTCTCTAGGAAGCCTAGATTTTCCTCTCCTGCGATTGGCATGGATTCCCCACACAGTGGGGGCTCTTCATCCCCCCACTCCCTCATACTCGAGATATTGTAGTAGCTAGCCTCCCTCGTTGTCGGCCTCTCGAAGAAACCAAAGTAGTCCCAATCACATTTCATTAAAAAGTTGGAGGATATTCCCTGGAGTTCTAATTACAAGTGGGTTCATGATCTCCTACCTTGAATGCATGGATCATGGATTGGTGGAATTGGTTCACTAGGATCTGGCCCGCTCCAAAAACGGTAGCTATTTGGCTTGACAAGAACTGGAAGCCACACCTATAAGTTAGGATGTCCGATTCCTTTTGTGGTAGGGGTTTCTTTACTTTCCTTTTTGAAGAAAGGGAGGGCTGAGATCTCATTTTCAGAAGTGACCCATACTTCATGGGGGCCTGTGGTCTCTATATGAATAGATGGACTCTAGATTTCAATCTGGAGAATGATATTCCATCGACAATTCCGGTTTGGTTGCCTTCCTTTCCTTCCCCTTCCTTTGTGGAATGAAGAAGCCATCAAGGAAATTAGAGGTATAAAGGTTGGTATATCGACAATCTTTGGAGCCAAGGGCTTGTAAGCACATTGCGGAATCACGTGTGGAGGTTGATTTGGAAAAAATGCTTCCATAGGTTGTTAAGCTCAAGCTACATAACTCGACCTTCTTGTAGGAGGTAGACTACGAACAAATTCCCTTAAATATTAAGATATGTTATGAGTATGGGAATTTTTTCCAAGAGATGCCCAAATTCCCCCCCAAAGTGCCCAAAGATGAGGCACAAGAGAAATGGAAACAACCTAAAATAAAGAAGCAAAATCCCAAGGCAATAAACCAATATTGAAAATCTCCTCCTCAAGAGGGATCTCCCTCCAATCCAAATTCAGAGGAAGCTCCTGCCACCTCCTCGACAACAACTACTAAAAATGTCATTCCAATAAAGAACCAATACAAGATCCTCTCGAAAGAAGAAAAAGAACCAAAACCGGAGGTTCACACCCTCCATGAGGTCTAGGAGCATGGAGGAGGTTCCTGAGTCCCTTCAATTCTTCATCAACCCATCCCCTAGCTCCATGAGGAAGGCGAAATTGAAGACAATTCATAAGAAGAAGCAGAGTCTGTGAATGTCAACACCCAGCCCTTTAAAAAGCTTGGGAGGAAATATAACAATGAATGTCAAGAAGAAGCATTCATTCACAATAAAAAAATGCAAATTTCCTGCTACCAAGAATAATCGGGCATAAACCCTAGTTGAAGATCCTCCATGAAAAATTTCCAAAGTGCACCAAGAAGTGCGCACCACTAAATTTCAGCCAATAACCATTAAAGGGGTCAAATTTCAGACCACCACTTGTGTGATGAGTCAATGATGATAAAATATGAGTTTTATCTCTTATTTATATACAATATCAATGACCTTTAATTAGTTTTAGGTCATAAAGGAATGACATGGCCAAAATTACATTTAAAATCTAGTTTTACATAAAATTAACAATTAAACCCTAATTTCACTTTTAGGCGACATCATGCCTTCTAGGGTGACGTTAGACCACTAGGATGGGCGATTGAGCCTCAAATGCAAAACAATTGACCTCCAAAGGCCCCAAATGTTGCCACACATTGTAATAGCATGAAAACTGTCCTCATAAATGCAAACCCTAACTTCGATGGCGATCAAGGGTCCAGCATGATGATGTAGGGATTATCAAGAGACCAGCGTCATGGTGGAAGGGAAAACCCCCCTAGTTATGGGCCTACTAGAGTGTCTTGGGAAAAATGTCCTTCTTTCTTCCTCGTACCATCCTCTGGTGTATCTCTACCCCTGGCTGGGGTATCAACATCAATCTGGGCTTTGACCCTATAGAGGAGTCGAGAGATAATCATCTCCCCATATGTACTTGTCCTTCGGGCATGAAATGCACATAAAAAACAAAATCTCGCCCTCCATGAGATCATAATTCATAGGGATCATAACAATGTCAATCACATCCAATAATCAAATTAATAGTATGTGCATCAAACCCCCTTTACCCGGACAAATTCTCAAAAGGCGTTATGTGGTTTAGCGAGGTTAGGTTTGGAGAGGTCTCGGGATGTCCTATTGGGATAATTCTCTGAGATTTGGGTGTTTCAGTTGAATACCAATCTAGGTCATGTTAGTGTGTGAAGTGGTGTAGGGAAATGTTTTGTAAAAGTGCGGTGATAACTCTGAAATGGGGTCTTACGTAATGGGTGCCTCTATAGAGGTGAGGTTGCACCTTTCATGGATGCCATTGTTTCCCTATCACATTCAATGCATTTTATTCTTTGTCTTGTTTCTTTTTACTTTCAAGTGAATAGTTGGGGGACACTTGTCTCGCATGGTTACCAGTGGTGACAACGTTACCTAGAAGCCTCCACGCAATGAGAGGTTGGCTGTGATGAGACTCCTTTCTTAGCTATGCCTAAGAACTACCCTGGTTGGTGACCCAGGATAGATGATAGTGTCATGCCATGCTTTCCCATGGACCTAATAGTTCATTCATGATGAGACCTCCCATCCACCAACTAGACCTTGAGTTTTATTTTTATCTTACGGGTCCCCTTTTTCTTAGAATCCTTTTATTGTTTCCTGGAATCCCTAGGAGAAAAGCATCTCAAGGTTTATTTTGGCTTTTAACTCTTGTGACTACTTTTACCCTCTATACCCTTAGCCCTTTCTTCCCACAGAGCAAGGTATAACCCTTACTAGTGTGGAAAACCCAATTCCCAAACCAAGGTAGGGGAATATGAGAGAGGGATAATGATGAAAATGGCAGAAGTATGGAAGGAATGGACAATGACCTTTCATAGACCCACCCAGTGGCAACTCATCCCTAGGGAACCTTACTAGGGCATTCTATCACCCCAGGCATGAAACAGGTTAGATCACAATTTCCAACAAGCGTTATAATAAAATAAAGGAAAGTTCAATGCAACATATTCAAATTCTTTAATCAGTGACACATACCATGATACCCAGACTCATTACCTCATGGATCAAGACCTACTACTACTTCAAGACTAGGTTAGTGGGATGGATGCTATTATTGTTGATAGATGGGATGAACTAAAGAAAATATATGGGTCCTTTAGGGCCAATCTCCAGAATCTGCTAGCTCCTGTTGCTCATGTCTAGGAACCGTGGGCCTCCATAATCTCCTTTTATCCTAGGATGGGATAAAGACACATTGAATGAGGATGGAAAAGTAATGATAAATGAGGAAATTCTTATGTAAAGGATATGCTCAAGTTGGAAGGAGTAGACTATGAAGAAACTTTCTCGATGCTTGAGACTAGAAGTGTAACACGGTTTAATCCTATAGAATGTATTATGTCAATGTGACTTAGGCTGGTGAGGTGGTAAAGGATGAAAAGGGGAAAAAAGTTCTTAGAAATGTAATACATCTATATGTATATTAATAAAATACACCATTGACTTCGAGACATACAAAGGAAAATATGGGGGGATATGATTCCATGAGGATGGAAAGTGGTAGAACTCTTTTTGTATATTTTATTTACATTTGGTGTTAATTGGGAGCTTGATAATTTAAAAGAGCTTCTTGGGAGGAAGGCCATGTGGTTCTTGTTTTCATGTAATTATAAACATCTCATGTGGTTGTTTTGGGGTGGACTTGCTCTTATTCATTCATTGTTACACCCTTCTCACTCTTTCATTTTGGTGCCCTCCATTCTTGCTAATTTGTGAACTCTTGGTTTGAGCATGGAAATGAATGGTTGGAAGACAAGAGCCATTGCTAGATGGCTGTAATAAGTGGAATCATTCCTAGAGGGAATAGATGCTTGAGTGCATGAGATTGATGGAAGTTCGAAAAGCACTGTCCCTGTAGGAATCCTTGGGTTTCAGTGGGGATATTTCACGACCAGTGAAATTTGGAGCCCTAGAGAAAATGGAACTATCTTAGAGAGTTGCATGGCTGAGAGAAAGGTGTTGATTTCTTTGGGTTGTGTGTGAGGTACAGAAGGGGAAATATAGCTGAAAATTAAGATTTGTTGTATGGTTGGGAAACCTAAGAGCTAGTTAGGCAACTATTGTGTGTTTAGATTTGTCCTAGGACATTTGATATTAAATGAACAACAATGTCTATGTTTGGGAGGAGCGTCCTTGGTCTGCAACTAGTTGGTGAATGGTTACTTGCAAAGATAAGTGCTCTCTTTGTTTCTATACAATGTACTTTAGATGTGTATTTGATTATCTAAAGAATGTATTTCTATGTATTTATTTTGGTTATTTTTTTGTGCATGGCACAATGTTTATTTCTTTTATGTTGTAGCATGGATGTGATTAATGCATGTGGTCTTTCATGCTATTTCAAATTAATTATTATCGAATTGGCTCCAGTTTAGAAGTGAGTTTTGGAGGTAAGCGTGGCTTCTTTGTGGGTGGTTAGATGCGTTACAAATTGGTATGAATTTTGATTCAACAATGGTGGTATGGGCCAGAAATTTTCTGAGGATTTGTTAAAAATCCCACTATTGCAGATTTTTACGTAGCCGAGGTCCCAGGGGACGAAGAATAACATAAGTGAAATCCCCAAATTGTAAGCATATTTCAAATTTTAGTGCTTCAGAGTAGTCAAAGAAATGATTTATGGCATTGATCTGTAGTTTCAGAGTTGAATTCGGACTTGGAAGTTGATTTTTTGTGAGTTTCATGGTGACTCGGTAGTTTTGTGGACTAATGGCTCAGATTGATTCGACTTCGAATATTAATGGTCAATATTCAATCATAGAGGTCCTAGAAAGGAGTTCGCCATGAAGGAATTCATAGTCGGGCATGAAGAGAAGCCCAATGGTAGAATGTCGAAAGAATGAGAGTCATTAGATCAATCGAGATTATTCTCAGTTGTTAGATCTCGCAGAGATGTTGTTGAGAAAAGATGTTTTGGCGGAAGATCTCGTTCGAGAAGAGCTTCAGAGCGATATCGAGCGAATCTTCTTTGATACCCTCCTTTTCAGAGTAATGAAACTTGGGAGTAGATCTTGAACTCCAAATTAAATTCTGATGATGTCGAAATGGAATATTCTTGATACCCTCCATTTCGAATTAGTGGAGCTTCACCGATCTTAATCTGAATGAAAGTTATGATGGTATCGAAAATGGAATATTCTTCGATACACTTGCTTCAACTGAAACTTAAGCCAAGATTTTTGAACTCTGAATGAAAAGTTTCGATGGTATCGAGAAGAGAATATTCTTTGATACCCTCTTTCAAAAATGGTTAAACTTTGCTTAATCTTGAACTCTGAATGAAAAGTTTTGACAATATCGAAAAGGGAATATTCTTCGATGCAATCCTTTTTGAAGTAGTGAAACCCGTCCAATCTTATGAACTCGAGATGAAAGTTAAATGATTGTGAGGAGGAATATTGTACCCTGCGGTAGGAATGAGATATTACCTAATCTTTGAACCTTTCGAGATGATAAGGCATAGAAGAGAATATTCTAACGATGCCTCCTTTTGACGATTGAAACTTCATCAATCTTTTAATCCAGAATAGTTCTAATGGTGTCGAAGAATATTCTTGATACCATCCTTTTTTAACATGAAACTTCCACGACTTTCTAAAGCTGTGAGTTATAGGATTACGACGTTATAGAAGAATATTCCCATTCGATACCCTCTGGTTAGAGCGGTGAAGATTTCCTAATCTTTTGAACTCCAAATGATAAAGATTGTCGAGGAATATTCTTCACAATGCCCTACGGTTGAGGCGAAGATTACCCACAATCTTTTGAACTTAAGTGACAAAGGTATGAAGGAATATTCTTAGGTATCCTGCAATTGGAGCGAAGAAGATTACCTAATATTTTGAACTCTGAGTGATAAGGTATTGAAAGGGAATATTCTTTGATACCCTCGAGTCCAAAGCGATGAATATTACCTAATATTTTGAAATCTAAGTGATAAGGTATTGAAAGGGAATATTCTTCGATATCCTCTGGTCGGAGTAGTGAAACTTCTTCAACCTTCTAAACTCCAAAGGAAAACTTATGACTGTATCGAGAGGAAATATTCTTCAATACCCTCTTTTCAGAGTCCCATTTTAGCCCAATTCTTCAACACTCTGAATGGGAACCTCCGATGAAAGGTAAGTATCTATTCTAATTTTAATATCAATGGGTGCAAATTGCCAGTAGGCAAAACTACTCCATAGTATTATTAAAAAAAAAAAAAGTCCGGAGCCAGTTTCTTATTTTGTCCATAACTGAAGCCGGTTAAGTCATATTTGAATGAAACTTATGGGTTTTTCCCATAGAGATGAGATCTACACAAATTCCAGATAGGGTCATTGGTCATTTCTTCTTGGATTTGTAAAAAATTGTGAAATAGTGGTTTTAAAATATGATTCGGATCATTGGCGAGGCCCAAATTACATTAATTCATTGAGATTTTCCTTTGAGAAAGAACTTCATTAATATTATGAAGGAACTAAATAAATCATGAGGGGTTTGGAATGTGGATGCTGAAATAGGCCAAAAATCCACTATTAAGACCAGTGTTTTTAGATTTTTGAGATTTTAGGAGAAGGAAAAGTGACCCCAGATGAAAAAACTAAAAAAATTTATTTACTCTACATTTTATTTACTCATCAAGAAAAAACTTTGGTTTAATAAAGAATTCTAGAAGTGCGCAGTTAGAGATATCTAGTTTGCTAAAATCTCAAGTCACGGAAAAATTGAAAAAGCTGAAGTTGTGTTTCAATTTGTTGTAGTTTTTGACTGGAGAATCAAATTGAAAATATGAGAGTTGTTATGAATTATTTGTCATTTTTTTATCTACACCTCATATGAGTTTCTCTAGTTCCCAACATATTTACTTCTAGCAGTTGGTAGTAGGCATTTCAATAAAATTTCACTAGTGGAGAAAATGCACAATGTTGGTTGTGGAGCTTTGATTCATAAGTAATTTTTTTAGCCATGTTATGCATGAATACTGTTGCACCCCTCTCAAAGGAAGTTGCGATGGGGCTTGCCCCACAAATTCAGTGAAACCCCTAAGGAAAGAATTGCCTTGGCAATGTATGTGTAATTTCATGAGTAAATATGGACCATTCATTATAGGTCACATATACATTGATAAAAGTTATGTTATGTTTTTTTTTTCCCTAGAAACCCTCTTTTATGAAATTTGTGTGTGGATGGTATCATTGTGAATATTCTATTCTAAGAGAGGAGAGGTGTGAGAGAAAGAAGAGGAAGTTACAATAGGTGTGTTATGGTTGTATCCCTTCATTTCTTGGATAATAAAAAGGAAGGACACGGAAATTTCTCTGGTGGATGTAGTCCACACTTGGTGAATCACGTATATTTGTGTCTCTATGTTATTGTGTATCCCTCATGTTTTTATTTCCATTTTTTATTTTATTACCTTTGCAATCCTATTTTCTAACAATGGTATTAGAGAAAGGTAACTAAAGAAAGAGGGTTCTGGTTAGAATTAGAAGAACAGCAGAAGATGGAAAGTTTAGGGTCAAGAAATTTAACATTACAAAACTACTAGTTATGGAAGATCTTGAGATGGGAAGATTATTTATATCAAAAGGATCTATTCCTACCATTGGGATGAATAACAAAGAGTCGGCGATCTGAAGGATATTGAAGAATGGGAGTTCTTGTGAGAAAACTTTAGGAGCGATCTGATTTAGTATTTACATTATTTTGTCATCCCTATGACCATTAATGATGTAAACCCTATATATTTTTTGTTTGTTTGTAAAATAAATTATATAAAAATAAAAAAAAAGAGAGAAGGGAGGAGAACTTTCTAGAGAAAAGTTGCATTTTCCCTTGTAAAAACCACATAAAAAAGGAAGTTCGCAGGAGTTGCTATAAATGAGTCTTGAGAATGCACGATTCTGTGAGTTTGCACCATAGCTAGGTGTGAGATGTTCGCGGAGTTTCTCTATAGGCAAGGTGTGAGAATACCTACACGTGGGAAAAAACAAGCATTTTCAGATGCTTCTAGAAGGAGAAACTTCTATGGTGAGGTGGTATCGGAATGGTTTGGATCTTACTCATGATTTAAGTGGGATCATCCTAACCTCCTCACCTTATCCTCTTCAACTTATAAAGGAGAGGAGTTCTCATGGAAAATTTAACTTTGGTTAGCTTTGGTTAACTTGGAGCTTTTAGGATTAGCTTGGATTGGATTGAGTTTTGGACATTTCTAGCTTGGCTATATGAGCCACTTTGTCCAGATAGTGTGAATATTATCATGTCTGTGCTCTCAGAATTCTTGGGTGAAAGTGTGTGGGGAGCGAAGGACGGTTGGAGTGGTTAAATCCACTTATTACATTTTTGTCTGAGGAAGCCCTTCTAACAAAAGAGTCAATCACGAGGTCGCGTGAAACTATAGTTACTCACCCTGTTTTTTGGGTCTTGGTGTAGAGATTACGTGTATTTGGGGAATTAGCTTGAAGGTATACCCACAATGATGAGTGGAATCCTTTCAAGTTGATTTGGGCTAGATGCACCCTACCCTTCTTGATAGATCAGGATGGGTGTTTCCCCGAACATCCTGTAGTAGTGGTAACCTTAGTGGCCTATCTCTCTAGGTTATTTACATGAGAGGTGACTATGGAGAAGCCGAGTCTTGATGGTACCTGGAATCGGCGTTGGCCAAGCTCACTCGGGCACCTTGGAGGTATATCCGATTATGTGTGAGAGCTGCACAGTGAAAGTCACATTAAGTAAGGTAGATCAGCAATGAGGGTATTTTCCACCGCTCTATCTCAACCCCTTCTTACATTGTTCTGACGACGTTGGGGTTCATCACCAACTAGTGTGTTCATTGTGAGAAAGGTTTTGTTGTTTGCTTGCTTCCTAGATTTTTAGTGTGTGCTATTTGTTTTCCCTAGCGAACTCTAGGGTTGGATTTATTTAATGGCATTAGTTCCTAGAATGACCAATGAAGGAACCCGCTCGAGGGGAACCTTTTGGTTTCCTTCTTGGAAACATTGGTCCTCTCACATAAGCTACTTTGAGCCTTCGGGTCTCACTATTGGATTACCGGTATGGATTGTTTTCCACTAATTAATCTCAGTCTGATTCAATAGCTTTAGTCACAACTTCCCCAAGAGTATCAACCTCATGTTGATCATTCACATTCTTCACCAGTAAGACCTTCTTCACCTTCTTAAAACATGATATTAAGCTAGTTCATCTTCTTCGATGGTGAAAGTTTTGAATCTAGTAACACGGTGAATAAGAAGAAAGAAGAAAAGAAAGATTAAGAGAAGAAAAAGAAAGATGGCGAGGTCAAAACCTCCAACAACGTGAAACATGTTGAGAACAACTAGTTATTATTGTCGTCTTTCAGGTGTTGATGATGTCAAGATCCCTTAAATAACTCGTAAGCCAAAGTACCCTTACCAGCTCTGTAAGGGTATCCATCTTCTTTAGGATTTCCTTGGTCTATCCAAAGTTATATAAGCATGGTCTACACATCCCCTCGCCAACCCATGTCATTAGCCTCAAAACAACATGCTGATGACCTCTCTTCATCGGGTGAAAGTTTTGAATCTAGTAACCTGGTGAATAAGAAGAAGAAGAAAAGAAAGATTAAGAAGAAAAAAGATAAGCGAGGGTCAAAACCTCCAACCACTGTCAAACATGTTGGAGAACAACTAGTTATTGTTAATCGTGCTGGGAGTGTTGATGATGTCAAGATCACCCAAATAACTCGTAAGCCCAAGTACCCTTGCAAGCTCTGTAAGGGTATCCATCTTCTTAAGGAATGCCCTGGTCTATCCAAGGTTATATAAGCATGGTCTACACATCCTCGCCAACCCATGTCATTAGCCTCTGAACAACATGCTGATGACTTCCCGTCGACTAGTCACGATATAGTGGGGAAGAAGAAAAGTAGAGCCAAGTTCCTGTGTATGTTATGCAAAGGGATTCATCTAACTCATCTTTGTCCTCATATGGAAGAAGCCTCGAAATTACTGGAAGACATGTATGTTTCACAACCTCAACTTCCAACTGCTTATCGTAAGCTTTCTCTCAACCCTCCAATAGTTGATGGAATGATCACTCTGGTCCATTCACCGATCAATCCGGTTGATCATGTCGTCAATCTGGTCACGTCCTTAGTTGAACCAATTTACAAAGTGGTCGATCCAATACCATCCTCGGTCAATCCCACTCTCCCCTCAGAGAGTGAAACTCAAGCGGTCGATCCGTTTCCACCTGTCGACCCCATTCTCCCTCTGGAAAATGAAACCCAAGTGGTCAATCTGATCTCTCCATCGGTCGATCCTACTCTCCTGCTCGAGAGTAAACCTGATAGTGCCCACATTTTTCTCATTGATACAGACTCTGTCGTGTCGAGGGGTATTCCTCCTTCTCCCATGGAACCCCCTCCAAGTAATGAGGCCATCCATTTTGATTGGGGTGTGCTAAATAGACCTCATCTTCCCTCTTACATTCCTTTCCAAATTACAGTACAGGTTTGTGGTCAAGATGCTCCTCAGACATTGATAGATGAAGGTGCATCTGTTAGTATTTTGTCCTCTATTTCTTGGCAAGATTTGGGTCATCCTCCACTTGCACTAGTTACGCAGAATCTGTTAGATTTTAACAGAACAACAAGACAACCTTTAGGGACCCTTCCTCAGTTTCCTGTAAATTTGGGAGGGAAAACTGTCTTTATTGACGTCATGGTAGTCCAAGACCCCTTGGATTTTTCTTTACTCCTTGGGAGAGATTATGTCTATGCCATGAAATCTATTGTGTCTACTCTTTTTCATGTGATATCTTTCCCTCACGATGGACGGGTTGTGACTGTTGATCAACTTTCATTCATTGACCCTGCCTAGATTGCCTCCCTGACTAGTTCTTATATGCAGACGGTATCACCCCCGCCACAGGTCAATTATATGGCATTGTCGCCCATGGATTTAACTTTTGATGACTTAGATCTAGTAGTTGACATGGTGATCTATTCGATAGGGTTGTTAGAGCTTGATCTCTTTACTCCTGTCGCGACCCTTGACATAGTGTCCTTCCAGAGTGTATTTCTTCCTTCCAGTGAAGACCTCTTGGAAGCCATGATCGAGTTTTGTCCCTTGACATGGTGCCCTTCCGGAGCATTGTCCTCTTGGAATCCATGATCAATGAAACCACCCAAGGATAGTTTTTGTGTCTCTGAGGCAACCTCGTTAAAAAATGAAACAAAGGTTACGAGCATAGTTCTTGTTTCTATGTCAAGCTCGTGAAAAAAATGAAATATTTGTCCCCCTCTCTTTTTGAGTCAAGTCCTTCGTCTAGTATTTGAAGCTTCATTTCATTCTCCTTTGTAGTTGGATGAAACAAAGCTTGGGGGGAATTTTCCTCAGCCTCTGGACTTCATGCTGAAGTTGATTCGTTGGCTTCTTAAGCTAGGGGATAAGTACCAACCATCCCTGTGTTATGCGTTGGGAAGTCACAAGCATAGTTTTCTATGGTTCAAGCTTGTGTAAAAATGAAA
>SNQJ01S0189199.1:0-18255 GCA_010110895.2 Picea sitchensis | reverse complement strand
TATATATATATATATATATTAAACAACATAACATCATAATCCATCAACATCATCATAACAATCCATAAGAGAATCATACAACCATATACTAAAACCAAATCACTTGCACGCAAGTGTCCTCAAAGAATAAATCAATAACTTGTGATCGCAAGAGCGGGATGTTACAACAAATGTGCTTAGAAATTTAAATGATTTGGTTTCCATAATTAAACAAAATTGAAATATATACACTCTATATGTTACATAATCCAAATGTAGTTACCCAAACCAATAGAAATCAACGAAGAATCTGTTAACATGAAGTTTAAATTTTTCTACCCTTTTCCTAAGTTTAAAACTGAAGCTTCATCTTTTCCTAAGTCGTGGAGCTGCCATTAGTCCAAATAGGGGAGTCATAATCTTCCATTCCTTTTTGGGTTTCGAGATTCGGTTCCTCTCGATGTATGATCTTCAACCACCCCATTTTATCGGTGTTGAAATCCCGAAGTCATTTAACATATTAAAAAATATAAAAAAGGGTAAAAATGGGGGAAGAAATAAATGTTACATTTTCCTTCGCTTTTCACAAAGAACTTTTTAATCCTTCATTAATTAAACCCTTAAATGCAATTGTCTTTCCCTTAATCTTTCATGATTTGAGTTTCTCTCTACTAAAGAGTTTTCAAACTCTCATCCATCGAAATCCCGATCCTCAATTTTTCGAAAAGTAAAAGTAAAAAATAATTATTCACTAATCTTGATTAATTAAGGCTTTAATACAAATGATTAGCACCCAACTAATCCCATCACAATTTCGCAATCCGAGGTCTTCTTATGACATATCTCCTGATAACAAGATCCCCGAAATTTTGAAATGCGAAATCGCATTTTCTTTAAACAAAGGCTAAGATTAAGGTTAAGTTGTTTTCAAAACATGATTAGTGATAACTAATCTGCTTTTTTCATTTCGAGAATTGAGGAGGGCGGTGATTTTCAGAATTCAATTTTTGAAATCGCCAATTTACGACAGTATTAATAATGGGTAAATGAAGATATTTTTTGACGCAAAAGCGTATCTCCAGGCATATCTTTCCATTAAAGAATTAATTTTTCATCGCTTGTATCAGTACGCTCGTCATAACACAAATTAAGGGTAAATAAAGGTCTTGTGTTTTGAACTTCATTCTTATCCTTTACATCTATAGCAAATCACATTTATCCAGTTTTATACACATTTTCTCCGTAAACAGGTTTCTGGTCCAGTGCAAACATCATGGCGCCTAAGAAGGCCACCAAGAAAAGAGAGGAGGTTGCAGAGAGCTCGAGTCCAGACAAAGACATTGTGTCTGATACAATAACACATGCCATCAATTCCATAAAATCCTGGAGGCAAATTTTCAAAAATCTAGATTATGAAATTAAGAATTCCCCTCACGATGCTGGAAAAAAAAATCAGAGACGTAGTGGAGTCTGAACTTCACAAAGTAGCTACACGGCCGCGACTCATGATGTATAACGACATGATCAGTTGGGCCTTAGAGCGAACAAATGTGCAGATGAGAAGAATTATAGACAGTCGAGGGGTCGTCATTGGCTCTTTCAGACTGGAACATATACAAGTAATGTATAAACTGTCTCCCAATCCCAAGTATATTTATAATAAAGATTTGGTGAGTGAGTTTCAAAGGAAAGAATGTTTCGAGTTCTACCAAATGTATCCTGGCATAATCAAATAATGGTGGAGAAACGAAGAAAAATTCAGGGCCAACACCCATGGTGTTTATGCCACAGCCTCTTTAAATGAGTATATGGTCTATGTGGTGATGATGTTATGTAGACTTTTTGGAAAGAAAAGTCCTATCCATTTCCCTGTAGAATGGGTACCTATTTTGTACGAGGCAGCAGAAGGTTATAGTTTTAATTAGGATAAGATTTTATCCGATAACATAGCGAAGGAGGTCATGGAATATCAAACTGCAAGATCCAATGGTCAGCTAGTATCCTTTTATATGTTTGCATACATCATGGATGTTATATGATTCACAACTCCTTTCCCTTTAATGAATTGGAGTTGGAATCTGACTTACCCGGAACCTATTCATGAATATCATTGTAAACTTTGGGAAGAAAATGCCAAGGAATCATTCTATGAAATCTGTCATTTTGTGGTGATACCACTACATCAGATGCTATATGGATGTGCATCTCCCCACATTTCAGAGTTGGTCATAGGAAGCCTCAGGGAAGTTGTTGACTAGTTTATAGAGGAGAATTTCTCCTACATCAAAGTTTTTGGATGTTCAATTCCTCCACATGCACTCCCAAAATTCCTCCCTGACAAACTGGTGTGCAGGGAGGTAACTCATAAAATAGTAACAGGTGGAATTGGGATAGAACTAAAGATGGCTCAAAAGAAGTCTTGGCCAGTATTTCCCGTTCAGATTGGAAAATTTTCACTTCTCAACTTGGGTCATTCCAAAGTTGAGGCGGCAGTGTTGGAGGAGGTCAAATTGGTAGACCTCAAACATAGGAAGCATGACCCCTACTGGTTAGTGGGAAAACACATGGTTCACTATAATATGAAGGCTTATGAACATGAGAAGTCCCCTTGTGATGACATGTTTAAAGGGACTAGGACCTATGAGGAAGTTTTAGAGAGGGTACGGATACTGTCGTCCAACATGCAAGATAGTTTTTAGACCTTCTAGAAGCATAGACGGAGTGGTCTACCCAATGTACTGCAAGGAGAAGCAATTACCCTTCCTCGGGAACAAAATGATAATCCTTCAGGTTTCGGACAAGAGGCACAAGATAAAGTCAATCCTGAAGAATTTCCTCACGAGACTCAAAGGTCTTCACAAAATGAAGAGGCCTTACAGACATAAAATCTAGAGACGAAAGCAGAGAGGAGGCCCAGGACACCTCTTGAGTCCAGTAAGTCCACTCCTCCTTCATCACCTGTTGTTGATGTCAATATACCTAAGGCCATAGGAGAGATAAAATCTACAGAGCTAGGAAGTCCCATAGCTTCCTTAATCCCTTTACAGTCCGCCTTTGGATTCCCCCAGATGGGAGCCATATATGTTAGTGACCTCACCCCTATCTCCAGAGATGAGAACCCTCCTTCTAATTAATTTTTCAGCAAAAAGAGGAAGGTTGTCCTAAAACAAGAGATGTATATGAGAGAGGGGGTTATGGTGAAAAAACATAGGGCCTTGGTAGATGGCCAGAATTTGGAAGAGAAGGATTTTGCTATAGAGGTAGCAGGCTCCATGGGAGTCATGGCAACAACAAAACCTTTTACTATAGAGAACATGAGATCAAACATAAAGAAGAGTAACCACACAATATATCAATTGCAAGACTAGTTAAATAATGTTGAGAAAAACATTAGAGAAGAAGTGAATAAAAACTTGGAGTAGGCCAAAGTTGTTGAAAGAAAAGAAATTCAATCACTCAAATCAAGCCTGGATGAAATGAACTAGAGGATACGAGCAAGTCAGACGCAGGTTGGTCAGTAAGAGGAGCTCGTAAAATAGCTACAGGCTAAGTTAAATTTGACAGAAGGATGGGTTGTAGACTTAAAGGCTTTCCAGGCCCTCTCCCTGGAAGTGCATACAAAGATAGAAGCCAAGCAGCAGAAATTAATCTCCAAAATAGAGATCATCCAGAATTACTTTCAAGAGGTAAGAAAATCCCTTGATAATATTATTTTACTAGAAAAAGAGGCTAAAGCAACAAGGAATACCTTCCAGAAAGTAGTCGTGTGTTCAGGAAACAGAGAGGTGTTGAAAAATCTAAAGCTTTCAGTCACTGAACAGATAAGAGGAGACATCATGCTCAAGGCATGGGAAACAAATACATCCAAAAACATGAAGATAGTGAAAGAAATCAAAGACGAATGTGAGGGAATCTTTGATTCTTTATATAAGCAAGCATTAGGTCTCAAAGAAATGATTGCTCTGAGCCACTGGGGCAGATAAACATTGTGAAACAACAATTAAACTGCAAAGAAGGCTTGCAAGAGATTCAGGCGGAAATTTCATAGTTGAAGGAAATCAACACCAACCTAATAGAAGGATGTTTGGTATAGCCCAATTTAAAATTGCAAGTGACCAGGTTTGCCGATAAAGGTTTTGAAGACAAGTTTCCAAAAATACAAAGAAAGTTTTATCAGTTTGAGACAAAGGATCTTCTGACACCTCCTTGAAATTTTGTTCATTTTCTGGAGAAATGTATTGAATGTATAGCATCAAAGGAGGGAGAGACTTCGACTGAACAATGAAGTATCATCTGAAATATTATAATATTGAAATGATAGATGGGCAAAGTTAATCATGCAACGGTTAAAGTTGCAGTTTTGTAACTACTTTTCTCCTAAAAAGTAGTAGGTTGTTAACTATCAAGTGTTGATGACCTTGTATAAATACAAGGAGCAAAGACTAAAATGAGGCTTTTTTCTTTCTATGAAAAGACATTTTTTGACGAAAATAATTTTGAAGAAGCTCTGAATTAATAGAATTGCAGATTGAAGATTCTAGATTTTGTCACGTCTGAGTTATGTGTTCCCCTGTCTTTTCATATTTCTTTCATATATCTAATTCATGAATGCTCTGCTACAATTTAGTGCAACCTCTACTATGGAAATTATTATTCTTGTCATTTAAATAATCTATAGTTTTTCCTTTGTATCATTTATCAGCAGATACAAGACCTGTAAATGTATAGATTTTAATATCATATGCTTCATTAATATTTTCTTGTTTCATAGTCTTCTGTTACAACATGAGATTCCTCTTAAATTGATGCCTCACCTTGTTAATAGCTTTATGTTTTCCCTCATATCATGCATGTTCCCTTTCCTTTAAATTTAACTCAGATACAAGAAACGACCTTCAATTTAGTCATCCTATTAATTCATGTTTTAAAATCTTTCTCTTTACATTGTGAAATAGAGATAACAAAGCCTAAAACAAAAACACTGAATTATATCTTCCTTACCTTTTATCCTTCATGATAGTACCAGTTTCAAGGCAGCCTAACATTGAACCCGGTCTTTCAGATCAAACCAGCATCGTTCTAAATCTATTTAACACTATCTTACAAACAACAAATAATTGGGTTGAGTTAGAACATTCATGGGCAACAATTGAGAGAGATATCAGCATTCAGGAAAACTGGGAATTTCGACAGAGACAGTTGAGGAACCAATTATATCCTTCACCTTTAATCACTCCTGTCCTCAACTTCCTCTATCTTTTCAGATGCCTTGGTAGTATACTTTAGAGCCTTAAAGTATAAACTCAGGAACAACATCTTTTTGGCACTGCTGCCGAGGAACGGAGAAACGAAGCTTTTCTCTGGGAAGAACAACACTGACACTTTCCTTATTTGATAGTGAACAAAGTTTGAAAACCTTCTAAGGCTACCTTTATCTTTCACTTGGCGAATCCACATTGTTTAAACTAGCTCTTAACCAGAAGAACACTAGGAAGGATCCAGACGATGAGCAGATTTTGCCTTTTTCTAACCCAGAAAAATTCTAAAATCAAGAAGACACTTCTGACAGACTGTCTCATCAACAAATAAAAATTATCAGCCAAAATTCACACAGTCTGACTCTGAATATCAACACGGTGAATCAAGTATTCCACCCCCTTCCGGGAAATACTCTGCTGATAAAGTTACATCCCCCAAATCAGATTTGGTTCTGCCCATTTTTAAGACTGAAGCTTTCTCAGTCATTTCCCACACCAACAAAAAACAAAGATCTGTCTCACTTCCTGTTGTGACCGATTCTCCCTCTCTTCTCAAGGTTCGATTTCCCACCTCTCAAAACTCAAACAATTATCCTATACATCTTGACTCAACCTCTGTTGACTCCCCTATATTCTCACCTTGTGGTTCTGAAGGAACCAATCTACATTCCCCGAGCTCTTCTTTCTCAAGTTTCCTCCCCTTCGATAATCAGTTTCTTGAAACCTTTCCTCGTAACCCCCAAACTTTAACCACTAAATCCATGATGGTTGCGGCTAGAGGGGGTGGGGTAGGAGGTGCTGCCATAGGTGGTCTGGGAGGAGGAGTAGGCGACCAAGCCCCACCTCTTCGGATATTTGCAAAGGTTGCTGGAAGATATGCTCCTCTGGTTCTACCGGCCCCTCTCCATTATTTACCAAAAAATTACATGAAAAACCTACCCAAGTTCACAGGAGAGGGTGATTTAACGGTAGCTGAACACATAAAAAATTTCGATCAATTCGCTGACATTCTTGGATTGGAATATGAAGATGTTTACTCCAGACTCTTGGTTCAAACCTTTGAAGGGCAAGTAAGAACCTGGTTTCGAGGCCTAGCAGCTGGATCTATACCATCATATGATGAACTTAAAAATGCTTTTATCAGACAATGGGGTGAGTGGAAAGACCATCTTTATTATCTAACTGAATTTGGAGCTCTTCGAAAGAAATGATTTATATCAGTTCTTCAGTTTACCCAACGATTCAATAAATTGTACAATAAGATCCTAACCGAGGTCAAACCTTCACAACCTGCAGTGAAAGTGACTTTTGTTGGAGCCTTTGATCCCTACTTCTCCCTATTATTAAGGGAGAGGAGATCAGTAGATCTTACAAAGATGCAAGATGATGCCCTGGAGATCGAATCTAACATGATGGCATCAGAGAAGCTAAAAACCAAACATGAGACTGGAAACAAAGAAATCAGGAGATATAGGGAACAAGGAGGACCCTTTGGATTAGGAAGATCCTCAGAAGACAAAATGGATGATATGGCTAGAATCATCAAAGAACTGTCAAACAAAATATCGAGAATGGAACTAGATCAAGCTAAGAATGAACATTACCCTACAAAGGAGTTCAGGAAAAACCCTAATCCTCAAAACCACCAAAAACAAATTAACAATGAAGATCAAAAAATCCAAACCCCTTTTAAAAGTGAAAACTTTATAGGAGGACAAGACTTGGAGGATTTTGAGGAGTTAGAAGAGAATATGAATAATCTTGGCGGTGACTACCTACAACCTTATATAACAAGACATGATTATGAAAAGTCTCTAACTACAGAGTATAGGACTGAGAGTAACAAGAACAACAATGTTTCGAAAGATTTGACCTATCAGGGAATTGCAAATGGTATAATGGTCGATCTCCACCAGAAGTATAACCTGAGACCTAGAAATAGGTTTTCCACAACTGCTCTAGTTAAAAAAATACTGCCGAGGGTTGAAACTAATGAAGCAGTTTCAAAAATCACTGAAAACCAGACTAAAGGGACTAAGACCACTAACATACAATCTATTAAAATGAAAACAACAGAAACGCCACCCTTAAGTACACATAAACTAGACACCCCTGCTACTGAAACAAGGGCCCCTCAACCAAGGAAAGCTAAAAAGAAAGGGCTGGAGACTCAAACCATGGAAATCGACAAAACCATTGGAAATTTTAATCTAGAGAATGAAATCAATAAGATCAAAATCCCTATTCCCCTTGTCGAACTGGCCAAAAACCCAAATACTAGAAACAAATTGCTAAAATGATTAGTTTTTTGAAAAATGAAAGTCAGATTGATGTTATAAACTTAGAAGATGATAAGCCTAACATAATTTTTGGCCCGCACTTTGAAGGTGCCAGAGACACTGTTTCCCCTTTCTACATCACTCTGACTGTTTTCGACCATTTGCTCCATAACTACATGTTAGATTCTAGGGCCTCTCACAATGTGATGCCTAAAGCAATCATGGATAGACTCGGCCTGGAAATAACCAAGCCTTATGGAGATTTATATTCATTTGATTTGAGGAAGGTCAAGTGTATAGGCATGATAAAGGACTTAGTTGTAAACCTTGCTCAAGTACCTGCCGAAAGCATTTTAATGGATGTAGTTGTCATAGATATACCCCCAAAATATGGCATGCTCTTGTCCTGATCCTGGGGTGCTAAACTTGGAGGTTCCCTCCAACTTGATATGAGGTACACAACAATTCCTGTTTTTGGAGGATAGTTCATGCGATTGTACAGAGAAACCAGGTTAGCATTTATGGTTAGTGACCCTCTCAACCCAAATAATTATCTCGTATATATTGTTGATCAGGATTTAGGTAATTGTATATTATCTATATATGATGATGTTGATGCATGTTTAGAAGAAAGTTGTACAGGAAATAAAAAAGAAAAAGAACAAATAGAACATGATGTATATAGCGCATGTGTTTGAAAAATGTTTTTTGACGGTGCCTCATCATATCTTGGAGCTAGGGATGGAGTATGTTTTGTGGCACCTGATAACCAATTCGTTATCCCTTTATCTTATAGGCTACAGTGGAACATTGACCACACTAATAACGTATGTGAGTACGAAGCTCTATTTTTAGTGTTAGAGGCCGCTAGGAGAATGAAAATTAAAAAAATGGAAGTTTTTGGTGATGCAAAGTTGATCATGAAACAGGCTAATCGACAGTACCAGGCTAAACATCCTAGGCTAAGCTCATATCAAAATTATGTTTGGGACCTAATCAAAAAAAAAATTCTCCTCTGTAAATATTCACTTCATTCCGAAAGAAGATAATCAAAAGGTTGATGCTTTAGCCAAAGCTCCTTTGACTTTCACACCTCCCACTGCCTTCAAACTAAATATCATATACAAATGAGACATAGGCTTTCCATACCCAATAATATACAACATTGGAAAGTCTTTGAGGATGATGAAAAACTACGAATTTTTTTAGAAACAGTAGACGAGTTCGCCGAAACATATATTGACCAAGAGAACCAAAATGACCCTATTTGGATCATGCAGGAAGGGGAAGACCCCCAAGAGTTCCAGGATAAAATCGCAAATCACCGTATGTTGGTTTTAAAAAATGATCAGATACCCAAGGGCCTGATTCCCTTAGAAAGGATTTTTAATTATGATGAAATCCCTTTGAAGACCACCTTACAGCCTCAACCGGAAGAGGTCAAAGATTGAAATATAGGTACCAAAGAGAGTCCTATATTAGTTAAAGTATCCAGGTACCTGTCTCCCGACATCAAGAGTAAATATGTTGAGTTTCTTAAAAAATACAAAGATGTTTTTGCCTGGTCTTACGACGAGTTGAGAACTTATGATACAAACATCATGGAACATAAAATTCCATTAAAACCAAACATCAAACCTTTTAGGAAGAAACTCAAGTAGATCAACCCTATCTTATTACCGATGATAGAAAAGGATGTCAAAAAAATCCTGGATGCCAAAATCATAGTCCCACTGAGATATTCTGAGTGGGTAGCTAAGCTAGTCCCAGTGAGAAAGAAAAATGGTGAGATCAGATTGTGTGTCGATTTCAAAAACTTGAATAGATCATCCCTCAAAGACAATTATCCATTACCTAAGATGGATCATGTTTTAGAAAAAGTAGTTGGAGCTAACAGAATGTCTATGATTGATGGTTTTTCAGGTTACAATCAGATTGCAGTGCATTAGGATGATAAAGAAAAAACTGCTTTCACTACCCCTTGGGGTACTTTCATGTATGATAAAATGCCTTTTGGTTTAATGAATGAAGGGGCAACTTTTCAGCGAGCCATGGATATTGCTTTCATGGGTGAAAGAGATAAGTTCATGATTATCTATCTTGATGAACTGACTGTGTTCTCCAAATCTGATGCAAAACATCTAATGCACCTTAAACAAACCTTTGAGAAATGCCAAAAATTTGGTTTGTCACTCAATCCCAAGAAATCTCATTTCGCAGTGAAAGAAGGTAAAATCTTGGACCATATCATGTCTAAAGATGGAATCAAAATTGATCCCAAAAGGGTTGAGGTAATAGATACAATAAATTTTCCTAGAAATGTAAAAGAAATTCAGTCTTTAGGAAAAATAAATTTCTTGAGGATATTCATCCCTAACTTTGCTGAAATTATGAAATTGATAACAGATATGCTCAAAAAAGACAGTGAAGTGAAATGGATAAGAGAAGCCAAAGAATCATTTCAATGCATCAAGAAAGTAATAAGCAAAGCACCAGTCTTAGCGAGCCCAGATTACACAAAAGAGTTTTTGATTTTTTCTTTTTCTTCAAAACATACTATCACTGATGTGTTGTTACAAAAAAACGAGGAGAGTTTTGAGTGGCCTATTGCATTTTTCAGCAAAAGTCTCAGAGATGCTGAGTTGAAATACAATATATTGGAGAAACAGGCCTATGCAATGGTGAAATATCTCAAGGCTTTTAGAACTTACGTGTTACACTCAAAGGTTATTGCTTATGACCCTCTAGCTCTGTTAAAGATATCCTGGTGCAACCAGACAGTGATGGAAGAAGAGGCAGGTGGTTAGCTAAGATCCAGGAGTTTGACCTAGAAGTCAAACCAACCAAAATTCTCAAAGGTCAGGGTTTGGCCAAATTGCTTGTCGAATCGAACTTAAAATCACTTGGGATAAATCAGCTGCAACAGACCAAAGGATTTCTGGAAATAGACGAGCTTGATGTCACTACACCTACAACCGAAATTCAAGACAAGTTCTCTACTTCGTCCTGGTATCATGACATCATCCATTACCTACTCACGCTTCAATGTCCTAGTGAGTTAACCCCATCTAAATATAGGACGCTAAAGCTACATGTTGTAAAACACTGTATCATAGATGCTAAATTGTATTAGAAAGACCCCTTGGGTTTCCTGCTGAGGTGTTTAGTCGAAACTGAAATAGAAGGGGTTATAGATGAATTCCATGTTGGGGTGTGTGTAGGACATCATGCGTGGTAAGCAACAACTTATAAGATCTTAAGAGATGGATACTACTGGCCCAAATTATTCACAGAAGTGAACACTAAAGTTCGAAATTGTGTCCCTTGTCAGTTGTTCACATGCAAAGAGAAGGTCCCAGCTTTGCCTCTAATCCCAGTTAAAACCGAAGCCCCGTTTCAACAATGGGGACTTGATTTCATTAGAGAAATCCATCCACACTCCAATGTGTAGCACAAATGGATCCTAACTACTATTGATTATTTCACTAAATGGGTGGAAGCTATCCCCACAAGAAATGCAACTGATTTGGTAGTAATCATTTTTTTGGAAGATAATATTTTATCTAGGTTTGTTTGTCCCCAAAAAATAGTCACTGATAATGCACAAGCATTTAAGTCAATGGCCATGATAAAAAATTTCCAAAAATATAACATCGTACTAGGACACTCAACAGCTTACTATCCACAAGGTAATGGTCTAGCTGAATCATCCAACAAAATCTTGATTATCGTGATAAAAAAGGTTTTGACTGAAACAAAGAAAGTGTGGCATATCCATTTAAAATTTTCTCTATGGACCAATAGAATAAGTACTAAAAGATCAATTGGGATTTCCCCTTTCCAGATGGTATATGGCACTGATGTCATTTTACCAATAAATCTTACTCTACCAATAATGAAACTCTGGCAGGATTCAAATGAAGAAACCAATGACGTTACCAGAAGGATGAACCAGCTGGTCGAAGTCCAGCAAAATAGGGACGAAGTAAATGAAAGGTTGCAAAGATATCAGGATAAAATGAAGGCCTTATTCGATCAGAAAGATAAAGATAGAGAATTCCTCCCTGGTGACTTGGTCCTAAAATGGGAAGCCAAGAAAGAAGACGCTAGAAAACATGGCAAATTCGATCTGATCTGGTCTGGCCCATACAGGATACAACCCTTTGAAGGAAAAAATGTTTGATTATTAGAAAACTTGGATGGAGATATTCTCAATGACCCTGTAAATGGGCGGCATCTTAAACACTTCATGCAATAATGTCTTTCTAAATCCTAATTGTACATACCGGTTTGTTTTCATGCTTTTTTGTATAGATACCAAAGATTTAAGGAAAAAAAAAAGAGAGAGAAGAAGAAAAGAGTAGAGGTTTATTTTCATGACTTTTCCTAACGATTATAATGTTATGTTATTCACAGGGAAAATTTCTCACGAAATAGTGGACTCGAGGTACTGAAATGGTGACACACGCATGTATTCCTATCAAGTATCTCACAATGACAAAGGTAATGAACGAGTAATATTTGGGCTGTCAATATAAAAGCTAATAAAGGTATGAAATCCCATCTCAAAAATTGAGATAAAATCCCTAATAAGTACGAATGAATAAAACATCGATTCATTTTTGTCGAAATAATAATATAAAAAAAAACAAAAATCAATCAAAGAAATTCTTGAAGAAATAAAAAGGGGATTTAAGAAAAGGTTATAAAACCTAATTAAGAAAATCTATGAGAATAGTCATATGTACAACATTTTTTCTAAAAAAACCCCTTTATCCTCCCCTTGACCACATTAAATCCTTTTCCCACTTGACCATGGAGGTATAATCATAAAGTTTCCTAACAATAGAGGGGTCTCCCTTTGGTCTTGAAAACTCTCGAACAAACTTTCAAGAAAAGAGAGCAAGATGTGTTTTTGTTCTTTCACTTTAGCTGGGTCAGAAACATGTCTAGGTTAATCCTAACCTTATCAACTATCCTAACAGGAATAACTGATTGGTTTTTCTCAAGGAAGTTCCCTACACTAGATGTCAAAAGGATTCCCTTAAGAATTTCCTTGAAGCTCATGATTTTTGAAGGCAGGTGAGAAGATTGACCAAGAGCTATTTAAATGAGTTGATAGACTTTGATTCTTTTTCAAACAGATGTCTTCCTGAGTGTATTGTATACTCATTAATTTCCCCCACTTCAAAAAAAAAATGAATACAAACAGATGGTGAAAGGAAATTCATTATATTGATTGCCCCCATCTAGTTCAAAGAGATGAAGAAAGGAAATTCATTATATTGATTTCCCTCATCTCAGCATTTAAATTCTTGGAAACAATGAAGTGGTGAAAGGAAATTCAATGTGGGAAGTCAGATAACTTCACCGGGGTACTGAACAGGCTTGCTGGAAGTGAAGCAATATCCTCATATCTGATAAAAGTTGTTATACATGAGTTACATGATGCTCTGGTAACTTCTCTTCTTTTCGGCTAGATTTTCATCATGGGTTTCTAGGATCTCCTTACCGGATACAGCGCAAATACTTACCTTGATGCAAACAAAATCACATGAAACCTGATAGGATGGTTGATTCGGTTTCAATTATCTTACACAGTTTTGAGGTCAGTTTCAGGAGAATAAATCTATTGAAAACTCAGCTCAAGTTAGTCAGAATTTTTGTTTTTGAAGAGTTTTCAAAGTTAATGTTGAGACCCTAATCTTATTCATATTTTCTCCTGATTTGTATCATAGAGACAAATATTTGACTCCATTACCCAATGAAGGCACTTGGTCTACATTTTCTTCTCATCCCACAAGGAGGTGAGATCCCTAGATGGAGCCTAATGTTGACATGAAGTTTAAATTTTTCTACCCTTTAAAACTGAAGTTTCATCTTTTCCTAACTCATGGAACCGCCCTTAGTCCAAATAGGGGAGTCAGAATCTTCCATTCCTTTTTAGGTTTCGAGATTCGGTTCCTCTCGAGGTATGATCTTCAACAACCCCATTTTCTCGGTATCGAAATCCCGAAGTCGTTTAACATATTAAAAAATACAAAAAAGGTAAAAAGGGGGGAAGAAATAAATGTCACATTTTCTGTCACTTTTCACAAAGTAATTTTTAATCCATCATTAATTAAACCCTTAAATGAAATTATCTTTCCCTTAATCTTTCATGATTCAGGTTTCTCTCTACTAAAGAATTTTCAAACTCTCATCCATCGAAATCTCGATCCTCGATTTTCCGAAAAGTAAAAGTAAAAAATAATTATTCACTAATCTTGATTAATTAAGGATTTAATACAAATGATTAGCACCTAGCTAATCCCATTGCAATTTCCCGATCTAGGGTCTGCTTATGACATATCTCCTGACAACAGGATCCCCGAAATTCCGAAATGCAAAATTGCATTTTCTTTAAACAAAGGCTAAGATTAAGGTTAAGTTGTTTTCAAAACATGATTACTGATAACTAATATGCTTTTCGCATTTCAGGAATTGAGGGCAGCGATTTTCGAAATTCCAGTTTTGAAATCGCTGATATACGGTAGTATTAATAATGGGTAAATGAAGATATTTTTTGACGTGAAATCGTATCTCTAGGCATATCTTTCCATTAAAGCATTAATTTTTCATCGCTTGTATCAATACACTCGTCATAACACAAATTAAGGGTAAATAAAGGTCCTATGTTTCAAACTTCATTCTTATCCTTTACATCTGTAGAAAATCGCATTTATCAAGTTTTATACACATTTTCTCCGTAAACAGGTTTCTAGTCCAGTGAAAACATCATGGCGCCTAAGAAGGGCACCAAGAAAAGCGAGGAGGTTGCAGAGATCTCGAGTCTAGACGAAGACGTTGTGTCTGATACAATACCGCATGCCATCGATTCCATAAAATCCTGGAGGCAAATTTTCAAAAATCTAGATTATGAAATTAAGAATTCCCCTCACGATGCTAACAACAAACTTCGAGACGTAGCGGAGTATGAACTTTACAAAGTAGCTACATGGTCGTGACTCATGACGTATAACGACATGATCAGTTGGGCCTTAGAGAAAACAGATGTGCAGACAAGAAGCATTCTGGACAGTTGAGGGGTTGTCATTGGCTCTTTCAGACTGGAACATATACAAGTAATGTATAAAATGTCTCCCAATCCCAAGTATATTTATAATAAATATTTCATGAGTGAGTTTCAAAGGAAAGAATGTTTCGAGTCCAACCAAACGTATCATGGCATAATCAAAGACTGGTGGAGAAACGAAGAAAAATTCAGGGCCGACACGCATGGTGTTTACGCCATAGCCTCTTTAAACAAGTATATGGTCTATGTGGCGTTGATGTTATGTAGAATTTTCATAAAGAAAAGGCCTACCCATTTCCCTGTAGAATGGGTATATCTTTTGCACGAGGCAGCAGAAGGTTACAGTTTTAATTGGGATAAGATTTTATCTAATAACATAGCTAAGGAGATCATGGAATATTAGACTGCAAGATCCAATGGCCGACTAGTAGCCTTTTATATGTATGCATACATCATGGATTCTATATGCTTCACAACTCCTTTCCCTTTAATGAATTGGAGTTGGAATCTGACTTACCTGGAACCTATTCATGAATAGCATTCTAAACTTTGGGAAGAATACGCCAAGGACTCATTCTATGAAATCTTTCATTTCGTGGTGATACCACTACATCAGATGCTATACGGTTGTGCACCACCCCGCATTTCATATTTGGTCATAGGAAGCCTTAGGGTAGTTGTTGACTAGTTTATAGAGGATAATTTCTCCTACATTAGAGTTTTTGGATGTTCAATTCCTCCACATGCACTCCCAAAATTCCTCCCTGATAGACTGGTGTGCAGGGAGGTATCTCATCAAATAGTAACAGGTGGAATTGGGATAGAACGAAAGATGGCTCAAAAGAATTATTGGCCAATCTTTCTCGTTCAGATTGGAAAATTTTCATTTCTCAACTTGGTTCATTCCAAAGTTGAGGTGGCAGCGCTGGAAGAGGTCAAATTGGTAGACCTTGAACATAGGAAGAATGACCCTTACCATTTAGTGGGAAAACACATGGCCCACTATAATATGAAGGTTTATGAACATGAGAAGTTCCCTTGTGATGACATGTTCAAAGGGACTAGGACATATGAGGAAGTTTTAGAGAGGGTACGGATACTGCCGTACAACTTGCAAGCTAGTTTTCAGACCTTCCAGAAGCATAGAGGGAGCGGTCTACACAAAGTACTGCAAAGAGAAGCAATTACCCTTCCTCGGGAACAAGAAGATACTCCTCTAGGTTTTGGATAGGAGGCAAAAGATAAATTCAATCCTGGAGAATTTCCTCAGGAGACTCAAAGGTCTTCACAAAGTGAGGAGCCCTTACAGATAGAAAATCCAAAGACAAAAGCAGAGAGGAGGCCCAGGACACCTCCTGAGTCCAGTAAGTCCACTCCTCCTTCATCACATATTGTTAATGTCAATATACCTAAGGCCATAGGAGAGACGATATCTACAGAGATAGGAAGTCCCATAGCTTCCTTAACCCCTTTACAGTCCGCCTTTGGGTTCCCACATATAGGAGCCATATATGTTGGTGACCTCACCCCTATCTCCAGAGATGAGATCCCTCCTTCTGATTATTTTTTCAGGAAAAAGAGGAAGGTTGTCCTAAAACAAGAGATGTATATGAGAGAGGGGGGTGTGGTGAAAAATCATAGGTCCTTGGTAGATGGCCATAATTTGGAAGAGGAGGATTTCTCTATAGTGGTAGCAGGCTCCATGGGAGCCATGGCAACAACAAACCTTTTTACTATGGAGAACATGAGATCAAAGATAAATAAGAGTAACCAAAAAATAGCTCAATTGCAAGACCAGTTAAAGAATGCTGAGAAAAACATTAGAGAAGAGGTGAATAAAAGCTTGGAGCAGGCCAGAGCTGTTGAAAGAAAAGAAATTCAATCTCTCAAATCAATCCTGGATGAAATGAACCAGAGGATATGACCAAGTCAGGCACAGGTTGCTCAGCAAGAGGAGCTTGTAAAACAACTACAGGCTAATTTAAATTTGACATAAGGACAGGTTGTAGACTTAAAGGCTTTCCAGACCCTCTCGCTCGAAGCGCATACAAAGATAGAAGCCGAGCAGCAGAAACTAATCTCCAAAATAGAGATCATCCATAATTACTTTCAAGAGGTAAGCAAATCCCTTGATAATATTATTTTACTGGAAAAATAGGCTAAAGCAACAAGGAATACTTTCCATAAAGTAGTCATGTGTTCAGCAAACAGAGAGGTGTCAAAAAATCTAAATCTTTTCGTCACTAAATAGATAAGAGGAGACGTCATGCTCAAGGCATGGGAAACAAATACATCTGAAAAAAAGAAGATAGTCAAAGAAATCAAAGATGACTGTGAGGGAATATTTGATTATTTGGATAAGCAAGCGTTATGTATCGAAAGAAATGATTTCTCTCAGCCATTGGGGTAGATAAACATTGTGAAACAACAGTTTAACTGCAAAGAAGGCTTGCAAGAGATTCAGGCAAAAATTTCACAGTTGAAGGAAATCAACGCCAACCTAATAGATAGATGGTTGGTATAGCTCAATTTAAAATTGCAAGTGATCAGGTTTTCCAATAAAGGATTTGAATACCAGCTTCCAAAAATACAAAGAAATTTTTATCTGTTTGAGACTAAGGATCTTCCAACACCTCCTAGAAATTTTGTTCATTTTCTGGAGAAATGTATTGAATGTATAGAATCAAAGGAGGGAGAGACTTCGAATGAACAATGAAGTATCGTCTGAAAACTTATACTATTGAAATGATACATAGGCAAAGTTAATCATGCAACGGTTAAAGTTGCAGTTTTGTAACTACTTTTCTCCTAAAAAGTAGGAGGTTGTTAACTATCAAGTGTTGATGACCTTGTATAAATACAAGGAGCGAAGACTGAAATGAGGATTTTTTCTTTCTCTAAAAAGAGATTTTTTGACGAAAGTAATTTTGAAGAAGCTCTAAATTAATAGAAATGCATATTGAAGATTCCAGATTTTGTCATGTCTGAGTTATGTGTTCCCCTGTCTTTTCATATTTCTTTCATATATCTAATTGATGAATGCTCTGCCACAATTTAGCACAACCTCTATTCTGGGAATTATTATTATTTTCATTTAAATCATCTACAGTTTTTCCTCTGTCTCAGTTATCAACAGATACAAGACCTGTAAATGTTTAGATTTTAATATCATATGCTTCATTAATATATTCTTGTTTCATAGTCTTCTGTTACAACGTGAGATTCCTCTTAAATTGAAGCCTCACCTTGTTAATAGCTTTATGTTTTCCCTCATATCATGCATGTTCCCTTTCCTTTAAATTTAACTCAGATACAAGAAATGACCTTTAATTTAGTCATCATATTAATTCGTGTTTTAAAATCTTTCTCTTTACATTGTGAAATAGAGATAATGAAGCCTAAAACGAAAACACTGAATTATATCTTCCTTACCTTCTATCCTTCATGGCATTACTGTTAGAATATAGAAGATGGTGTGCTCATTTTACCATTGATGATACCCTCATCACTCAACCACAGGCCGAAGCCTCCCTCCGAGCACCTTAACCTTGACCTGAGAATTCCTCCGGAAGCAAACCCTAGGCTAGATAGCCAAACAAAGAGTAGCGCATCAATCTCCAAGGATAGCGCATCACAAAAGACTGATCAGATGTTCCAAACCCTA
>SNQJ01S0189197.1:0-10516 GCA_010110895.2 Picea sitchensis | reverse complement strand
CTCTCTTTCACATTTAATATGATACAGTAATATGATTCTTTCCTATAAAGCTTGTTGTGTTTTATTGTATGATTCCTTGATCACATGCATAGGTTTATATTGAGTTTATGCTATCACTATCACTTTGGTTGGTTGCGTTCTTTTGCAGGCTCATCATTGTATGAGAGTTGGAACGGAGCTAGGATGGCGATGGTGAGAGGAAGCGACGTTTAAACGGTATGTCACCTATCCCTCTTTAGTTAGTAAATTCAATATCTAAAACTTAAGTAAAGCGTCATGTTCTTGTGTGTTTTGTTCTAGATCTAGGTGGATCTAGGGAGATCAATTAGTGTCCGCACCTACCGATTTATCCCATAACAACTCTTGGGAAGAGCTTTAGTCACCATATCCAAAAGGTTCAAAGACAAATTGGACCCATTTACGCAAGCATCAAGAGGCTCAATTAATCATCTCAAAAGTCAAATATATGCTTGGAATGTAAGTCAAAATGATCTTACAATTTTGTCTAATGTTTTTCATTTTCCATACAAGGTTGATTGAAATTCTTTCACATATCTAGGAATTCCTATTTTTCTTCGTTCTACTACTTCTAACCCATGTCAACAAATTTTAAATAATATCAAGTCAAAATTTGTGCAATGGGGAGCGTGTTGGCTAAATCCAACAATGAGAATTACACTCATCAAAGCAATGTTATTTTATCTCCCTATTTATCAGTGTTCATCTCTCTTGGCTCGAGTAGGTGTACAATAGCAAATCAAAAAGGAGTTTCAAAAGTTTTTATGCCAGGGTGCCAAATCCAACAATAAGAGGTTTCATCTAATCAGCTAGTCTATAGTGAGGGCCCCTAAAATGCATGATGGTTTATGGATTCTTGACCCCAAATTGATGAATCTGGCCTTGGGGGGAAAGATCCTATGGAGAATAGTTACTAGGAAATACGGTTGGTGGGAAAATTTCTTAGTCAATAAATACTTCATTGGACCTGGAAAAGGATGTTTGGATGAGCTTCCTATAGCTAGGAATGGTTCTCTAATATGGAAATTGATTAATGAAGTTGTGCCCATAATTCAACCAGATCTTACACGGGTTCTAGGAAATGGGGGTTCAATAGATATTTGGCATGATAATATAATGGGGAATAAGCCCTTGGTACATATATAGGAGTTAGCTCCTTTGAAGTGTTAGTTGGTTCCCTTGGAAATAGAACTATTCTTTATATATCTACTTGGAACACTAACAGGTGGTGGGAAGGTTGGAATTTTGGAGAAGTTCCTTTGAGACTGACATCTCTAGTCCACAAAATGAAAGTCCTTTTAAGTGGATGTGCACCAAAAATTCGATCCAATCGTGATCAATGAGGCTAGGGATCATCCATATATACAATAAAGAAGGGATACGAGTTGTAGTTGGCTAAGGAAACTCTTCCTCCTAAATCCACAAATTAGTAAATATTTTGTCAAACTAATGGGATCCCTGAAATAAATACATTTTATTGGGCTTTAGGTCATGAGAGAATACTAATAGTAGAAAACTTGGCTAAAAGAGGGTTCTAGGGACCTTCAATATGCATTATGTGCTTGGAAAATGCAAAATGCATAAACTATACCAAATTTATTTTGGGAGTGTAGTTACACTGCAATTGATTGGAAAAAGGCTTTGATGGGATAACCCTCCTACTTGAGCATTTTAATGTTAGAGAATATAAACTCCCACCCATGCAACACTTGGAAAGAGCAAAAGAGGAATGGTTGGCCTAGTTCAAAATCCAAGGAAAACCTACCCAGAATGGAGCAAAAGTCATCCCTAAGCAGTTAGAATAGAAATTGTGTATGACGAAAGGGGAGTTCCTTAGCTGGAGAGCAGAGCAGATGGTCCATACTCTCTTCTTTGATGGAGCCTCAAAGTGGAATCCAAGGGTGGCATGCACCAAGGGGGTTCATTTATGACCCAAGAGGAAAAATTCTAGTAACATATTCATGGGGATTGGATTTTTTTTCTAACAATATAGCAGAGGGTTAATGTTATAGCAAGTTTTTTCTCACCCCATGCAACTTGCTCAAAAGGCCTTTCCATTTCCCTATGCAGACTTAAAGTCCCCTTTTGCACTTCCCACAGCCAAAAAATCATATTTTTTCACATATACACGCCCTACCAGTTAGACAACATGAGTATACGCAGGTTGCACCACTACAGCCTGCGTACATCGAGTTTGGTGCTCAAAATTAAAAATTGTGTCGGGTTTCCATGTCACGTCATGAGATCCATGATCCTTGACCTTCCATATACTGGAAACGTTCCGACTCGACCCTTCAGTTCCATTTGAAGGCTATAAATTGAGCCATATCCAAGTCATGGATGAGGAGAGAATTCAACTTTCGAGAGCAAAGATGCTTTAGAGAAATTTCACTTCACATTGAGTCTACATCCCTTTGTCCTTTAAAGTCTGAACACATTGTTCAACCGCCAAGCTCTTCCCTCTTTGATGGAGAACCTCATTGTCTCTCTTATATGAGCTTGCCTTTGGTGGAGGATTCAAGTGGTGGAGGCCCAATTGGAAGGGACTTAGTTTCTTGGTTCTGAGACGTGCCGACACAAAAGTTTGTCACTTATACACTTATGTTGATCATTTTTTAATAGAAATACTCTTTTCTTGTCCAATTGATATCTTGCAAATATTTGAATTATTATTCCATGGGCGTATTTGTCATGTATGTTAATGGATTATGCTATTTTATATGCTAACATTATATATTATCACCATATGCTTGTGTATCTTGGTTGTTGAGGTCAAGCTGCAGGTATAAAGCCTTAAGTCACGTGCTCAACAATGGTCTTCATCGAACGTCCGGACGAGGTAGGCTCTTTATCTTGTCTTCTTAGCATTTTCATTTATATAGCATACTTGGGATTAGAGTTGATTTCAACAGTCATTCCACTTGTTGTGGTTTACCCCATGCCACAGAGTGATTTTCCTCATAACAGAATTAGCGACCATATTGGGGATTGAATCTTCTATTTTGTGGTTTGGAGTGTTTCTCCCCTTTGATTTCTCTTTGTTAGCCTGAGTTTCCTTGTCGCATGATTGCTTGACAACCTATTTTTACTTTGCATTTGAGTTTAATGGCTTTATCCTTGCCCTGGCAGTGTTTTAATACATATACGCAGGTTTTCCCTTGACAGACACATACATACGCAAGCTGTCCTTATATAGGGTGCGTACATACGTGGTTTTAGCTTAAACAATCACACACATCAATTTTTTAAGCTTACTTGTTGAGTTTGGTGCTTGTTGGGTGAGTTTTGATGGTTGTTGAGTCTTCTTGGGTCTCTGTCCTAATTGTTGAGTGCTTGCAGAGTGTTAGGAAACCTTTTTATTGTTGAATTTTTTGGAGGTTTTCTTTCTTATCATCTTTTTTCATTGGTTGTCCTTTCATCTTGGTTTGGGTGTTTGCTTTTTGGTATCCTTCTTGGCTTGTCTCTTTTTGCTTGCAATAGCATTTGTATATCAAGTTGCTATTCAATCCTTGCATTTTCATTTCTTTGTATTGAAAATACAAAAAATTACATTTTGCTCATTTTGCATTTTGGCATTTGCTCTTTTGGTTGTTTAGTATTGATCTTGACATATATGGAAAGATTGCATCTTATTAAAATTGCAGAGTTGAATTGAAAGTTGCATTTTGAAAGCTTACCATCTTTTGAGAATTGAAGAATAAGACTTAGCTTTATGTTCATATTCATTTATTTAATTTGTTGAGTCATAACATCATCAGTTTCACGACCACATATATTGGCTCTGGATGGTTCTTTGTAGATGGCTTGGAAGTGAGAGACCCCCATTATAGCTATTGTGAAATTTTGTGATTTCACTATCATCCTATTTCTCCATCTCCTAGACTGTATTACTTCTCTTTCTATGATTGAAAAATTATGGAAGAACTTTTTGTTTTCATCACATTTCTCCAACTAGACAATGCTACTCTTTATTCTCCATTCCACTTGACTCCATTCAAGAAACTTATACTTTATAATTCCAACCTCTTTATAGTTTCCTTCTCTTCCTCATCAAACACAGCATTGTGCATTTTTTTCCTTGAAAAGAAATAGTAATTCTATTCATAAGAAAAGAAATACATCATGTACATGCATATTTGAGTTGAATTCATTCGAAACTGTGCAAGTAAGGAAAACCCTTGGCAAAGTTTGAAATAACAATCAACTTGAACACAAAATGCCTCAAGAAGGTGAAACAAATCATTTTGATGGTTGGCATTCCAACGATGCTCTATAATACACAGTGTTGCTTGATGAAAGAGGATCTAAAGAGAGAGGGGAAATAAATGAATCTTGGGAAGAAGAAGGGCAATAGCAAAAGAAGAGGGATTGAAGAGGCAATTTGCTAGAAGATCAGAGGCAATTGAGTCGTCCACGAAGAGAAAAAAACTTTTCCATGAACCAAAGCCATCTGCAAATATTTCCAGTTAATAAGAATGCACCAAAATCTCTATTAAGGTTGCATAGCTCACCTTTTTTAATAATTTCCTACGAAAGAATCAAATCCCATCGTGCTAGTTTCCCTAATTGGATTTCCAAGGTTTTTGTTGTCTCAAGGTGTGCATTCATTAATTTGTTATGTGATTGAGCACTCTATACTCTCGATGTTTTTTTTTCTTCGTGTTGTTTTGGTTATGCTAAATAAATAGTTGGAATGGAATCAATCTATTGTAGTGCGTTGATTATGTAACATCCCCGGTTCTAATCCCCGTGAATTATATTGTAATCGTATAATGTGAATTGGGATGGTGAGCTGATGTGGCCATGTTGATTTAATGTGGTTGGGGGTTGAATTTCATATAATGAACATTGAAATAATTAATAAAAGTAATAATCATTGGTTGTTATACGAAAGGGATGAAGAACAATTGGGGGCTATGATTCCACAAGAGAGAGGGGGGTCCAAGTGGGAATTATTCATGGGTATTAATCCAACCCACATTCCTGAATTATTATCACTATGTAAACCTTCTATTTTGTTGATTGAGTGTATGAGAAGCCAATCATTTAACTCATGTAAGAGGGTAGGTGTGAGTAGTCATATCTCATAGTTATTGGGGAGCATGGGATGAAGTACAATCAACTTGGCGAAGAGTGTAAGTCAAGTCAAGCAAGTAAAAAAGAGAGGAAATTTGTATGGCCAAGGGGGCAGTTCTTGGACAATCACGTTTTTGCATAAAGAACAATTTTTACATGCAGATTTTGGGCAGCAAAGGGAGAGCAGAGGGTTGGGAAGAATACTAGCTATTGTATACTTCAAGACAACCATTGTTCGGATATGTTTTGGTGTTAAGAAAGAGGCATGTGTGCCTATGAATAGGGTTGTAAGCCTGTGGTTTGAATTCATATTGAGGAAATATCTCAAGAGCCATGTGAAGGCTATTGTGAGAACTCCTTAGGCAGCTTGGAGTTCCTAGAAGTCCCCAGCTGAGAGTTCCTGGCCAACCGAGTGCACGAGGGACCCTGATAAATGAATGATATAGCTTGAGGGACTGTGAGCAGTGAAGGGGGCACATTCCTTAGGTAGTGTAGGTTGCGGGGAAGAGAGAGTTGGAGGATTGGAACTAATGTGGGAGTAGAACCTAGGTTTTGGGGATGTTGTGTGTGGAGAGTGGACAACCAATGGGTTGGATATCCTTGTGGACTCATAGCCTCAGCTCAAGGGTAGCATGTTGTTGAGAGAAAGTGAACAACAATGCCTATGGCTGGGAGGTTCATCCTTAGTTTGTAGCCAGTTGGTTAATCATTAACATATAAGTGTTTATGTTATGTTCTTATGTTAATTTAACTATGTAAGTGGTTTATATGAATGTTGTGTGTTTGATGTTTGCTTGAACAGTTGCATCATGTTTAATATATGTTGTAGATGTATTTAGAATTGTGGTATCAGTCAAGTGGTTAAATATGTGTGGGATTTGTAGCTGGTAAGCTACAATAAATTAATTAGGTAGTCAATCTTAATTTTAATGTGTATTTTGCGCATAATGATGCTTAGTGGGAGGTTGGGTACGTTACATTATGGTATCAGAGCCCTCAGGTTCAAACACCGGACTTGAACGGGCCAAGAACGAATGTGAATTGAGTAATTCAATGTTGCAGACTTCGATATGTGTAAATTTGGGGAAAAACATAGAAGATGGAGCGAAATCCCCAAATTTGTGAGTAAGATTTGAGTTTAAGTGACTCGGATCTGTTTAATAAATTTAATGGAGTGAACCTACAAGTTGCAGAGTGGAATTTGACTTGGAAAGGTCGAAATTTGTGTTTTAATGGTCACCTATAGCGTTGGACAGAAGTTCAAGAATCAACGGGCGAGATCGTGCGTGTTGATCTCGAGATCGACGACGGAGATTCGTCGTCATAAATTTAAAAATCCACAAGGTATCAACCATTTGAAAGGTTGATCAAATCAACGACCATGATTCGTTTTTGGCCCATTGGTGAAGATAGAGAATCGATGGATAAGATTCATTTTCGATCATTGAGAGGTTGGGGCCGATTAATGGCCAAGATTCATTTCAGGGGTTTTCGAAATAGATTAGATCGACGACCGAGGTTCGCTGATAGAGTTGGAAGAAGTTTGGTTAATCAACAATCCAGATCAGTCAGAGAAATGTCAAAAAAAATTGAAGTGTTGAATTTCACCAAGATAAATTTGCGACGGTCGATGGTCGGGTCGGCTACAATGGTGAAAAGTTTGGTTCGGCCAGAAGACATCTCTGACCATCGATGGTCAACAGTCGAGCATTGGTCGAATCCAATGAAGACTTTTAGAATGCCAACGGATATCACCGATAGTCGATGGGCCGATGGTGAGGCATTGACCATCTCGATGAAGTGTTTCGAGCGTGCAAGAGAAACGATCGATGGGCCGACAAGCCGATAGTCGAGCGTCGAGCGAATTCAGAAAATTGTTCGAATCATCCAAGAGAATCAGTCGATGGAGGGAAGAGGGTGATGATGTGTCATGCCATGCCATCATCCATGTGTCGTGCCACATCATCTAAGTTGACACCTCTAGATGACCTGTCATGCCACGTCAACCAACAGAGATGGTTGACGACTGATGGTCGGGTTGGCTAAATTAGGGAAGTGTTTTCGACAGTCATCGAGGATCATCGATCGCCTATGGTCCGATGGTTGGGCGTTAGGAGAATTGATGAGGATTTTGCATTTGTGAACGAATATCGTCGATGGTCGACGGTCAAATCGACCAATTTAGAGTTGTGTGCAAATAGATCGTCGGGGAGTTGGGTCGATGGTCAATGGTCGGGTTGGCAGTTTGGGGAAAGATTTGTGCGTGCCAAAGGATAACGTCGGTCGTCAATGGCCAATGGAGTGCATATCAACAAATCATACTTCACCTGATTTGAGATTGATGACTCAGATTTAAAGGGTTGTTATAGTAGTAAAGCAGTCAATTTATATGAAAATTTATGAATTTTTCATATTTTTGAAGGTCATTAACTTGTGGGCCATTTTTTAGGGCCTAAACGATGTTTTCAGCCAATCAAAACCCGTGAGAACAGAGCGTTCCAAGGTACATTGTGTCTTTATAGCTCAAATAAAAGAACTCGAAGAGAGCTATCTAATGAGCTAAATTGTTTGCAAAACAAAGCTCGTATGAGAAAGTTACAGCCAAAATAGTAAGGGTAAAATTTTGGCATCGGATTTATTCTGGAAGGCATAACTACATGCTCAGAAGTATGTTTAGGGCACATGAGTAGTCGATGGAAATTTTATGACCCATAGAAGCCAAATTTGGGATATGGGTACTTGAAAATGTGCAAGTAGAGAGAGAAGACACATGTAGCATACATGGATAAAATGCGTAAAACAGCTTAAACTTCTCCATACCATAACTTTCAGCTCAAAGCTTGGAATTGAGCAAATGAACAGTTGTTGGAAAGGACTTGAGGAGTAAAATAAATCTATCAAACCATAAATTTGATTTGGGTGCTAACATGTTCTATAAATTATTAAAGAGATTCTTGTAGCAGTAAATGAGTGGAGAATTGCAGCATGTGGATGTTGTAGCTTTTCGCTCAGGACTCGGATTAAGGCATGAGTATAGTCGTTGGAGAGATGTTTCAGAGAGGAATGCATCTAAGGAATTATATTTTTGATCTGGTGCATTGTGTCCTTCATAAATTGGGATAAAAGATAACCTGTAGCATCAATTAACGAAATTTATATACTATGCATAAATCTAACAAAAATGGTTGCTTGCACATGGTGTAAAATTAGAGGTGAGTGCCAGAGGTGATTGGTGTGTAAGGAAGAGTGTAGACATTCATGATAGTGCCTATGCATAAGGCTAGAGGCACACTTGAAGTACAATATTTTGACAATAAAGAGAGATCGAGCTTACTAGCAGGGCATTGTTAATAAGCAGAAGAACACTCTATAGAGAGTGTTGCGTGAAAGTGATTTCTACAAAGAGGATAAGATTACACAATTGAGCATTGTGTGGGTTTGTTCTATATTAATTCCAGGGTCTGTAGGGAAAGGAAGTGGGTCAAGCTTGTACAAATGGTTGAAGCATCAAAGAGATGCAAAGGGAAGTGCAAGTATGCAAAATAGGTGATGCAAGGATGACAAAGGTCTAAGAAAAAGTAGAGGAATATTAGTATTCAACTGTTATAGAGCCGAATAGTTTACGAGGAAAATTTAATAGAGCTTCTCACATAAAGCATGAGGCAAATAAGTGAGAAATGTCATTGCATGCACAAGGAGTTAAGAAGAACTCCATAGCCTTGAAGGTAGAAATATAGTGAAGGTTAAAAAGCTTGTTGCAGGAGAAGGAGAAAGGATACCATGAGATGAGGTGTGACTCATGGTTGGATCAATCATCTCTATGTGAAAGCATGGGAATATAGGAAGAAGGAATTGTTAGATATTATCTAACAACTTTTGTCTAAAAGTATGATCCAGATTATTTTTAGAACTAAGTGAAGGCAGAGATATAACAATGAAATATCCAGAGATCGATACACAGAAATATTGCAATAAACACAGAGATATAGTAATGTACAATTTTTTTTATTGATGAGATAATGTACAGAAACTGTAAAATTACAGAGTGAATGACTCGCTAGAATGGTGGAAACTTATCTCTGAGAAGAGATGTGATGGCCACGCTCATTCACAAGAAGATGATGATGTTTACAATGAGGCTCTAGAGGCCTTTTTAACATAAATAAAATCCAAAACCCTAACCTCGGAAGATGAAACGCCAAAAGTCACGTGGGTCCTGATGGGGTAAGTTGGTATGTGAACTTCCCAAGGGAGAAACTTTTACATACGATCTTCGTTTGGGGTGCACGATAGCTAGTTTGAAAGGTCTATCCGAGGACTACAAATTTTGTCATCACACTGTGGCTAAAGCCTACTATGTGACTTTGGTGGGCCCATAAAATGTTGTTTAGGGCCTCAAAACGACCCCTAAAGTTTAGGACTCGGAATGTTGTAGAAAAACTGCTAAGGTGGAAACCCCTATTTTGAGCTAGTGGAATAGGTGGGTGGCCATCGATTTCTGCCTGGATCAATCCTCCCCCCTTAGGAAGCAATGGTCTCCATTGCGCTAGGTCCCTAGGGAGGCTTTTGTTGAATCTGAACTTTGGTGAGCTGGTTGCCTTGCTGAAGAAGTTGCCTAAATTGTTGAAGGTTGTTATGAACCAATCTGGTTGCATGATCTGCCTAAGTGTGGGAGGACTTTGTCGGTGAAGATGAAACATGTAGTACATGAAGGGATTTATCATAACTTGATTTGACTTGATAGAGTGGAGGCACCCCTGTAGGTGTAGTAGGAATAACTTGGTGCTCTTCTACAATCTTGTTGATCTTCTTCTGCTAGATAGAAGGTTCTTGGTTTGAGGCTGTAATGGTTGTAGTTTCCTTCTCTTCTGACCAGGTGGTGAAGAGGCTAAACTTTGCAGTATGAGAGATTACTTTGAGACATTGTTTTGTCGGTACATTAGTCAGAACTACCTCTGGTATCTTGTAGTGCTGACCCCCTAGAGTAACAATGATGCGACGGGGTCGAGACTCATCAACAACATGATGCTTCCACATATATGGCTGCCTAACAGAACATCGCAAATTTCTAGTGGGGCAACATCACACAATACCTCATCCTTGAAAGGCTTGATGTCGTATGACAGGTGGCACAACTAGCTGACACAAAGATCTCGTCCCTGGCGAAGCCATCCAATGTTGTATGGTTGCAGGTGTGGTGTTGTCGGCAAATCCAACTACTTGATGACCTATGTTTATATGAGGTTCTTCTGGCTTCCGTTATCAATAATGCAATGCAATGGGGTCCCCTTTGTTAGGATATTTAAACACTTAGGAGTTAGTTAAGATCTACTTGGTCTAATATGTCGTTAGGTAAAAGTGTGTTTCTTAGTGTGTTTCTTTAGTATGCATTAGTATGCATTTGTAGTTAGGAAATCTGACG